>JAOXJP010020238.1:0-17331 GCA_025762735.1 Platanus orientalis | reverse complement strand
TGTGGGAAGGCTTATGAAGGTTGGCAAATTGAAGTCAAGGTGTTCTTGTTGATGTAAAGAAGTTGAAAATTAGAGTTTGATCAGGTCTGATTTGAACTCTTGAGGATGTAGGGGTAAAATGGTAATTTGTCAGCCTTTCGATGCTTCAATGTGGGAAGGCTTATGAAGGTCAGAAAATTCAAGGTGTCTTTGTTGAAGAGAAGATGTTGGAAAGTGGGGTTTGACTGAGTCAAATTTGGGCTTCTATAGGTGTAGGGGTATAATGGTAATTTGTCAGCCTTTTGATGCTTCAATGTGGGAAGGCTTATGAAGGTTGGCAAATTGAAGTCAAGGTGTTTTTGTGGATGTAAAGAAGTTGAAATTTGGAGTTTGGTTGGGTCTGATTTGAGCTCCTGAGGATGTAGAGGTAAAATGGTAATTTATCAGCCTTTCGATGCTTTGATGTGAGAAGGCTTGTAAAGTTTGGAAAATTCAAGATGATGATGGTGTAGAGTATTTTCATTGTGTTTGCAACCAAAATGTTCATTGAGAATGCTTGCCTATTCAAAGTTCAGGGGTGTTTAGACCTTGGTTCTATCCCATGTTGTAATGAAATCAATCTGAGCCTTGAGTCAAAATTTGGGTGCTGATAAAGGGCAAAAAAGGGAGCAAAATTAAGTCAACACCTTGGGTGAAAACTAGAAATGGCACCCTAAGTCAAGTCAAGTCAATTAAGTCATGAGCACACATCATAAAAAAATCATCTTTTGAAAAAGCAAGAACAAAGACCTCAAATGTAGGCATGTAACTCCATTATCCTGAGGGAGGTACATTCAGTATCCATAACTTGTAAACCTTTCATATTTCTCCCAGACCAGGCATGGCATCATAACATATGAAAACATGACCCTATGCATTCATGAGTAATGCAACAAGTCATCCCTAATGTTCAAAGACCCTGAGGGGCCCAACTTTTCAAGAATCAATGGAAGATTTTTGGAAAATGAATTTTCAAAACCTCTTTCAAAAGTAAATTCAAAGGCTAGCCAACCCAGGCTTCAAATCTCAATCACCAATCAATCAAGCATAGGTCAATTATGGAATACATCGTTCATCTCACCAGGGAAGTCTTCTACACTACTGTCAACGACTATGGGATTAAAGAGCAATAAAAAGCAAATCGAGATGAAACATCATCTCCAGTAAAGTGTCATTCACAGCCCATCAAATAGCCATTCAGAACTGAACAAAGCTGAAGATGATACATCATCTCTCAAAGGAAGAACAGATAAAAACTATCATCCTTCATCAATCTTGAATGAAGATTGATGCATCACCCCTCAATAAATGAAATTTGGGCTGAGGCCCCAAACAATGAAAATGAGGGCATAGGCCTCGAGCAAATGAAATTTGGGCCAAGGCCCCAAGCAATGAAAATGGGGTTATAGGCCCCGAGCAAATGAAATTTGAGCCAAGGCCCCAAGCAATGAAAATGAGGGCATAGACCCCAAATAGATGATATTTGGGCCGACCCCAAGCAATAGAAATGGGGGCATAAGCCCCAAGCAAAAGGAAATTTGGGCCTTGGCCCCTCAGCAAAGAAATGTGGACCTCTACCCGGTAAGGAACTTGAGGCATAGGCCCCAAGCACAGGGAATCTCGGGCCTCCGCCCTTTAAGGAAGATGGGCCTTAGCCCCCCAAGCAATGAAATGTGGGCCTCCGCCCCTCAAGGATAAAAGTTGGGCCTCCGCCCCTTAAGGAACTTCGGTCCTTTGCCCATTAAGGAAGATGGACCTCAGCCCCTAAGCAAGGAAATGTGGGCCTCCACCCCTTAAGGAATCTAGGGCCTTTGCTCACCAAGGATCGGGCCTCATCCCCTTAGCAAAAGAATTGAGCCCTGGCCCCTTAGTGATAAATTGGGCCTCGTCCCCTCGACAAGGAAATGTGGGCCTTCACCCTTAAGGAATATGGGGCCTTAGCCCATTAAGGAATTTGGGCATCAACCCCTCAGCAAGGATAAAATGTAGGCTACCACCCCTTAAGGATAAAATGTGGGTTGCCGCCCCTCAAGGATTAAATATGGACCACTACCCCTCAAGGAATTGGGCCTCATCCCTTCAGCAAAGAATTGGGCCTTGTCCCTTCAGCAATGATTTGGGCCTCGTCCCCTTAGCAAAAGAATTGGGCTATGTCCCTTTAGCAAAGAATTGGGCCTCCTCCCCTCAGAATTAAATCTCAGCAAGAATTCAAGCCTCGACCCCTCAACAAGGAAATGTGAGCCTCTGCCCCTTAAGGAATTTGGGGCCTCTACCCATCAAGGAATTTAGGCCTCAGCCCCTCAGCAAAAAAATGTGGGCCTCTGCCCCTCAAGGAATATGGGCCTCTGCCCCTTAAGGAATGTGGGTCTTCACCCCTCAAGGAATTCGGGCCTCCGCCCATCAAAGAATGTGGACCTCCGCCTCTCAAGGAATTCAGGCCTCCGCCCCTTAAGGAATGTGGGCCTCTATCCCTTAAGGAATTTGGGCCTCAGACCCTTAGCAATGAAAATGGGTAAAGGTCCCTTCAAAGTAATGTCGATCCTAAAGGATTCTCATAATTTTGAAGCAAGTCTGATAAATCTCCTAGCATGAATCAGCAAGCAAATAAAACCCTGAAATCCGCTCTGCTGGCAAAGCAATTCGGTGATTATTTACCACCCCGGCTAAGTCCATCCTTATGGCAATGTTTGATAAAAAATGAAGCATCAATCATTTTTGACCTTGAAATCAGGCCGCGTAAAGGTTTAGTGAGGACTCCCACCTCATAGAAAATGCCAAATTTAGGCATCATAGATTGCTTATCGGGCATAGGTAAATGTCGATCATCATTCCATCGCCTACGTAACATGACAAAACATGAAAATGTAGCACTGATCTTTAAAAGGATCTTTATAGCTTTCAGAGTTAAGCCCCAAAAATTCCTAATATACTTTGCTAAGGCTGCCGCAGGTTCAGTGAGGGACTCTAGGTCTTGCCTCACTAGAAATGGCCAAAATCGTTGACATTACAAATTGCCTTTCGGGTATAGGCAAGTTTCTACATCATTGTATAGCCTATATATCATGACAACAGCCTTTGGAAATTGGTTGAAACAATTATGTAGCATTGATCTGTCATGATCTCCATGGCTTTCGAAATACACCTAAAAACTTCTTGACATGCCTTACTCAGGCCACCACAAGTTCGGTGAGGGACTCTAGGTCTTGTCTCATCAGAAATGGCTGAAACCATTGACATAGCAGACTGTCTACCTAAGTATAAACAAATGTTGACATCATTTCGTAACCTATATACCATGACAATCATCTTTGAAAATTGATTGAAACAGATATATAACACTGATTCCTTAGGATCTCCATGGCTTTTAGAGTAAGCTTAAAAACCTCATGACATACCTCATGCAAGCCCCGTAGGTTTGCTAAGTTGAGTCGGTCCCCGACTTTGTAGAAAGGCCTTCATAGATAAACCGCTTATCTAGGGTGTAGGTAGGCATCATCACTTCATAGCCTGCATATTATGCTAGCCATGTTTACAAATTAGATGGTTGAAATAGATACTTAGCACCAATTTCTTGAGATCTCATGACTATCAAAACAAGCCCAAAAAGTTTCCCACAAGCCCTGTTGGCAATCGCTGAACCATGAACAAATTACTGCGTAGCGTCCTGGTTATTCGCATATAGCTAAATGCTACACCTCAATTCATAACGCTAATACCGTTAGGGAGTTATTCCTAATACATAGTGTTAGGTTCCTTGTTATTACAACCCCCACAACTTTTGGAGAGAGCACAACAACATCTCCAGTTTTGTTGGTCCTCTACCTATACTCTATTGAAGTCGGGACAATTGTAAGGTATGACCCACTTGTGATGTCTATTTATGAGGATGTAAATACGCATCATAATTCAAATCATAAAGTCTATGTAATTCCCAAAGTCATAGTTGGACTGATATCATGCTTGAAGAATCCTCCTCACAACAAATGGGTTACTTGTGAGAAAAACCCACCATTGCTTCTCGGGAAAGAACTCATAACATTTCTCTGCACGTCTAACCAAGCCACTCTTCCAATTCAAATTTTGGCACAACCTAGTCCATACTTTTGAACAGCTTACCTGTATCAGCCATTCTAGTTAATACTTTATCTACCTCATGATTTACTAATGGCCATCCCGTGACAATCGCTCGGCATCGGACAACGAGCAATGCCACACTTGGATCCATTAAGTCTATGAAATGCAAACTTCTAGCCATATTGTTTCTTCTAATCATAGTCTAGACAACTATCAAGCTTGAGTAGTACTTCCATAGCATTGGTTACTTATGAGAAAAGCCCTTCCATAGTTTCTCAGGAAGGAGCGCAACAACATTTCTCTATAAGTTTTGATGATCACTGCTCAACAGACCGACCTGTTAGCATCGACCTCGACGACGCTTGCTTATTGGGACATAAGCATTGTGTTGCATTTACCCACAAATGTTGAGTGTTATACCTACTTTAGCAAAGATTGGGTTGCTATCACCTGGGCAAGGCATAACACCCGATCCTACGAGATCCCACCCTGACTTTCAGAGAGTCATATAAATTCTCCTATGCACATCCCCCCACCTTGGCAATGTTTAAGTGGGATGAAAATATTATCATGGATAAATCCATAGCCTATATAGTCATCACTTTATGGATGCGTAGCACTAACCCTCCAAGGTCTCATAGCTTTTCTAAAGAGAGCTTCCAAAATCTCTTTGTGAGTCTTGTAAAATACAACATTCACCTAAGTGGGATGAGGGCAATGTTGTAGATCAATCCTACTATGTATCGTGACCGATGTAAAGCCATACGTGTCTTCAGAAGTGATACTTAGCACATATGTGCCATGATTGATATAAAACCGGGCAGTGTTCAATCATGACAACATATATTTTCCATAGCTTTTCCAAGGAGAGCTTCACTAACATCCTTCATTGAGTCCCATTAAAACTCTCAAGGACAGTCACAAAAAGACGTCCAAGCAATCAACTTCACAATTAAACCAATGATCACTCAATACAGCAAATGCAAAACAAGTCAATATGCACATCTCATGAGAAACATCAAACAACTCATACAAATTAAATCTCTAAGCTAGCCAAAAGCAAATACAAGTGCATAAGTCATCTAAATGGTTCGTGTGTTTGCAACCTTTACATGACCAGTTTTCTGCAATGTTTTCAAGCAATTGCGCTCAATGTCGATGACTTACATGTCTCCGGATGTAGCGCATATGCTAATAGTAACACTCGAAAAGTTAGAGAAAATGTTGATTGCTTGCATATAACTCATGGATAGCCTATGTTTCCAAAACCAAGGAAGTCCCTCCATCTGTGAATACCTACTTCTTGAAAACCGGAATGAAGGAATTTACAAAACACTGAAGGAGTCTACTTTCAACTCAAAAAGGCATTTAAAAAACAAGCTCATTTGAAAACGTTGATCCAAAGTCAAGGACAAATTCAGCCCATTACTATTTTTAAGCTAAAACTGTTCTACATTGCAAAAAAAAAAACCTATCCAATATCCATGAATTACATTCAAGGAAGAAACATGGTCTCTCCTAAGTCAAAATTATGGAACTTCCTTCTTTGCTATATGCAACAAAGCCACACATACCAAAGATGGGCATTTGTCAGCACCCAAATTTTGACTCGGGTCGTTTGATAGCATAAAACAACATAACTACATTTAAGCATTAAGACTCTCAATACCATTGGTTTAGGAAGAATAAACCTGGACTCTAGAAGGTTAGGCATTCCCAAAGAAGTCTCTCCGGAGACCCCAGTCGCAACTGAACTAGTCAAGGCACCTTGTTACAGCTCAAATCCACCATTTTAGAGCAAAACCTAATCTCTCACAAAAAACATCAACAAGATTTTAAGGGTCCACATTCAAAAGCTCCACTAATGTCATTTGTAATTTTCTCGACCTCTATAAGTCTTTTCTTAACAAAGCATCATAGGCGGAAAGATTACCGTTTTACCATTTTACCTTCAACAACCTAGAATTCACTGTCTACCAGCCATTATCACAAAATTTCTCTCTTCATTCTTGTCATGAAGCATCACATGCAAATAATCCTCATTTTCACATTTTTTCAACCTGCGAGTGAAAAATTACTATCTTACCCTTTTTTTCTCCTCCAGGAATTTACCACTCGACCCTTAAAGGATCCCTGAAACCCTTCCCATTGTCAAAATAGTGTAATTTTAGATCCTATGTGTCCCCGTTTCTCCCAACTTTGGGAAACCCATCACATAGCTGACATTCATCAATACTGGCAATAACCAATCTCTTAACTTATGACAACCCTGACTAGAAGGTGACCCTTGGAAAAGCTCTCAAAATTTCATCCGATCTCTGAATTCTGAAAAGTCAATTGCCATATCTTAGCCCTAGCCTTAGCTTCAAATCTTTAACTCTAAGAAAAGGACTTCGATATCTAAAATCTTGGCCAAATCTCAAATCTCCCCTGAAGGGTCAAAATGATGTACTAACCGCATTTCACTCATATGGAGCTAGCATGTTCCCCAGGTGTCTGAATCAGGATCGGTTGGCGTCCATCTCTCCAAAATTACGAGACCTTCAAAAAAAGTATCTAAGGGATACAAGTTTTCATGGAACTTATCTGAACAGATTCCCTCAATTACCCCAAAAGGAATAACAATTCAGTACCAAAAATTGGGTAATCAACCGACTCTTGAGAGTTCACCCAAACTCAAAAATTCAGTCTGTCAGTGGCCACATCCTCATAATTCGAATACCTTAAAAGTATCAAATTTTCACTAGATTACGAGATCCCCATGTTTCACACCATCACTTTCCATTCAAAACAGAACAAGACACTTTTGTCTATATTTGACACATGCCCTCAAAAAATTATCCCGAACTCAAAATGTGGAGAGGTCAGGCTTAGTTTTTCAATCTCTACCACGCCTTCGAAAGACCATTTCATAAACTTGAACATTGAAGGAGGTCCAAGAGCTCAATTCCTCCGACCTTCAAGTAGCTATAGAAACCCAATCGCTACAAATGACCCCGCTTTGTAAATCCTCTGGTAATTGCCCAAGAATCCAATGGTCAATCTGTCAGTTCTTGTAGTCTTAATACTCCTCAAGCTTCAAATCTCCCAAACATGGCTAAAAGTAGAGATCTACATAAAATACTAGAGCAGTCCCAGTCAAGAAATCCTCGGATGCCCAAACGGGTATTTTTGGTGTAGTTTTCAACTTGGTTATCAGAATTCAGTGTAGTCAGAGGCTATGGTTCACCTAAACCAAGGGCCATCTTTCACCAGAAAAGTTCTAAGATCAATTTTACCTTCTCACCCTTCCGGAATGTATCCGTGAGCTTTCTAGGACAGAAAAACCCTGATTTTACCCCTTGCCTTTATTGTAATTTGGTTTCGATTGGTTCGTTGTGACTGGATTGTCTGAGCCTTCAAAACCAAACACTAATTTTACCCTATTTCAAACCCAAGAGCCACGAAAAAAGGTCACACAGTAAAGGTGTAGAAAAATCAGAAAGCAATCATTACACCTTAATGAGCTAAAGACTTAAGGCATTTAACTCATTAATGAAATTAAAGGTATTCACACCTTAAGACAAAGTTACCAACCCTTAGATGAACATCTTTCCTAGTGCACCCTCACCTCTTACCCTTAGATCTAGGAGCTAAATTTCAAACCTTTTAGAGAGCCCTCACATCCCCCCATTTGGCATCTCATGCCCTCCCTTGATATTTGTAACCAATCTCATGCCAACAAAGGGCATCTCCTATACCCCCCTTACATGTCATCAATCCATGCCCATTAGCACACCCCTATCCTCACCCTCCATTTAGTTAGCACAAATCAATCCTACCCCTTAATCTATCTAAGCCACTTGTCCATGCCCATTAGCACACCCCCATCCTCACCCTCCATTTAGTTAGCACAAATCAATCCTACCCCTTAATTTGTCCAAGCCACTTGTCCATGCCCCTTAGCACAAATGTCACCCATGCACCCCATGTTGAGTCCTAGCCCTCCACGTCACTTTAGCTGACCTAATCTCCACCCATCCATCTAGATGTTTGTAGGATCAATCCTAGCCCTCCATGGGACCAAATAGGGGCTATAAATAGCTTCAATTTCATTTAAGCAAGGGTTGACAACAAAAACCGTAAGGAGAAAAGAGAAAGGAAGAAGAAGAAGAGGAAAAAAGAAGATTAGTGCAAACCCTAGGCCACTTGTGCCTAAGGTAAGACTAAACCCTATGCTAATTTGTGTTCATTATATTCATATGCTTGATTAGTGTGTAGTTATGTTGTTTAAATCATGCTATCAGTATCTCTAAATTCGGGCTACATAGTAGAGGTTATTGAGCCTCTACTTGTTTTATTTTTTAGCATGCCTTATTGCCAATTTTTTTTGTGAATTTTATACAAGTTTGTTTAAGCTTAAATTTGACTATGTTAGACTAGACATATATGCTAGTTAGTGTATTTAATTTCATGATTTTAGGAGCTGAGGAAGGTCTCGAGATGGCCCCCTAAACAGATCCCAAAATCTAGGTCTTTTGAGACATAGTTGGGATTAATATTTGTGCATTTTTGTTTGAATTTTTTTATACATGATCTTAAGTCCAATTTTTTCTATGATGTACTTATATGTATTGCTTGTTATCATGCACAATTTCATATTTTTTTAGAACACTAAGGGTTCCAAAATCGAGAAATCCAGCTGCTGGATTTTCTTTCAGTAACTAACGCCTGATTTTTAAAGAATTAAAAATTAGGCATTAAACAAACATGTGTCAAGAGAAGAATCAGACATTGGGATTTGGGACCCACCCCTGGGAGACCTGATTTTTCTTCGAGTTTGTCCTATGCCTTCTGCAACCTCTGGAATTCAATCCTGTGCATTTGCACCTTTGTGGGCCCTCATTTCTATCTCAACTCCTGAATTTAATTTTAGGTGTTGGAGTGAATTTTAGGCGTTAAGCTTGGGGTTAAAAATCAGTTTTTCAAAAATCAGTTAAGTATGTGTGCACTTTAGGAAGAGTGTAAAGACCCAAGAGAAACCTTACTCCTCTAGGCCCCACTTTTATCGCCCAAAAACCAAGGATGGATGCTGATCCCAACATCCAATGCCTGAATTTTCCTTGAATTAAATTCAGGCATTGAACTTTTACGCGTCAAAACAAAAAATAGGCATTAGAGCTGTGAAAGATGACCAAGTGGCCCACTTTGGGGGATCATATCTCCACGTGGTCTGAATCCAGGACCCCTAGGGTTGTACAGTGTAACCCTAGGAACCTTTCCTCAACCCAAACCATGGGTCCCATAGCACTGGGAACCCCCCAAACCATCTTTAAAAACCACACAAACATGCTAATGTGATCAGCTCCCAATGGCTGATTTTCACCCTAAATTAAATTTAGGCGTTGAGATGAAATACACGGGTTAAGCCTATAACACAGAAAACACTATTTCTTTCTTTTCTTCCCCTTATTCCAGGGTTGATCTTAACCTTAAACAGCCAAACTAGAAACACTTTAGAGGGGTCTACACCATCCCTTAAAAGGTCCAATTTAAGAAGGGGTGTCCTACAATTAGAATAGGTTAATGTAAAGGCTAATTTCTGAATGTTTCAAAAACCAACGCCTGATTTTCACTTTGAATTAAATTCAAGTATTGAAAATTCAGGCGTTAAGAAAAATCATGTGTCAAGCTTGAGAAAAATCCAGCAAACACCTAATTCAGAATCCACAAAGCATAGGGTAAAACATACTTTAAGAATTGTGTGAATGGGAGAAGCCACCCTAAAAAGGCGAGTATTTGGGGTGCTTAATACCTTCCCCAAGTGCAACCAAACAACTTACCCCCAATCTCCAGAATGTAGACTAGAATCAAGAGTTAAACCCCTAGACCTTCAGGTTTAGACTTCTCCTCTTCAGGACGTCCAACTCTGTCGGTTAAACCCTGAGTTGGTGGTGACTCCAAGTAAAGCCCCAACTCTCGCACGGAAGGGGTTGGCGACCCTCAAGCCCAAGTGGGCCTCCCGACGTCCACAATTTTCTATATCTAGTTCAGTCCTCTTTTGAATTGGATGAGCCTATACTAGAGGGGTCTCCAAGGGATAATTCAATAAATAGGCCCTTTTTTAATAGCCTAACTCTGATCTTGTCTCAAATTCAACCTTACGCAGTCTGAAATGCAATCTATATGTACGATCCAGAGCATGACCCAAAAAATAGGCTGTGAGAAACATAGATACGAGTTCGAGAAACATAATTTTCTTATTTCATTTTGACCCAATTCAGGTCCAATGACCCCAATTGGAAGGGGTCTGTTTCTAGGTTATGAAATACAACCCATTGATGATTTTTTGTTAAATCAATTCATTTAGCAAATTTGACAAATAATTAAGGGTAAAAAAAAAAAACAAAAAAACAAAAAAAATCAATAATTGTGACTAATTGTCTTCTTCTTCTTCTTCTTCTTCTTTTTATACAATTTTATCCTCTTAAAAGTCCATTTTAGGTAAGGTTTTAATTTACCCCGCTATTTGGCAATTTCGGTAAACCTTTGGCTCGATCTCGCAAATGTCCCTAAACTATGATGCAGACTTGTATCCTCTATGCCAGCTTACGGTGCATAATTTGTCTTATTAAAAAACATTGCTATTGTCACAATGTATAATATTATTATAAAATAATTAACCAAAAAGTGAAATGCATAAAAAAATGTAAATAACCGTTTTAGTGCTAATAATTATTTACATTAATAATTACTATTGTTACAATATATATTAATTGTTATTGGCTTATTGTATACATAATTGGTGTATGCATCCTAATTGTATTTTCTTGATTTCTTTTGTTAAATAATTAATATCTGAGTAGATGGTTTATTAGACTTTTTCTTTTTATGAATAACATTTTATTTAAGAAAGAGGGAAATTACATAGAGTATATGGATTACAACAAAAAATATTCAATGGATAAAAAATCAAGAATACCTTAATTGATGAGGAGTCACACTTGCATAAGCATGACACATATTTTCCAAAATAATACACTAATACACAATATAAATAAAAGTTAGATTTTAAATTTGAATTGATTTAAATAGGCAACCACACATGCGGGTGGACTAGGGTGCCTAATACCTTCCCCGGTCCATAATTGAACCACTTACCTAAAATTTTAAATTGACCAATTTATTAGGAGTCTGATATTTTCAAAATGAATTTTAAAATTAAAAAAAAATTCCCAAAAATAGATGTCTGATCACATCTTTAAAAAGGCTGGTGGCAACTCCTTGTCATTGTGGGTTAGGCTCATGGTGAGTGGACCCCTTTTGCTAAGATGTTGACCTATCATGAAAACTGAGGCCCATGGGATGGTCACTCCACTGGGGAGGGGTTCAAATCAAAGTTAAATCAGTTAAAAAATAGGGTCTAATTGGTTATCTTCGTTGTTTAATGGTAATAACTTTTTCATTGTATATTTGAATCATTACCATGTTTGTATTTCTTGCCATTTTTAGACTCTTTCATTGTTTAATTTAGTGCTATCTTTGATTATTTCCTTGTTTACATCTTGCCTTATATACTTTTTTAGGTTTAGAAAATATGCTCACACTAGATCTAAGACAGATTGAATTAGTTAGTAGGATCAAGATTCACATTGAACAACTTGTTTGTAAACATGTATGATTTTTTATTCTTTATTATAATGAGTCTTAGGATATGAAGGATTCACACTGCACTTGCACTCATGAGCTCCCTTATTTTTACTTTGTCACTACCCACCAATGGACCGACATTGACACACTTTTAGGATGCCATGACTGCTACGTCAACGTGGTCAGGCTGAGTAACCCAAGCCAATCACTATTCCCATTATCCAATTTTTTCGGGGAGGTGTTTAGATTGGCTCACCTGACTTACAGATTTTATTTGAGATATCATGCATTTAGATCTATTGTAGGTTAGAGTTGTTATAGGACACTGACATAATACTTGTCTAGTGGTCTATACTTAGGCAAGATGCTAGATCTAGGACTTGTCTGCTTGCATGTTTGAATTTAAACTAACTATTTTCCAAGAGTTAGTTGAGCCCCCACTAGCACAACTAGTCGTTGGATACTTAACAACTAATCATTATGTCACGACTAAATGTCCAGTTAGTCATGTCGTACTTACACTAAGTCGAGGATTCATGTCCAATTATATATATATACATTTAATCATTTTATTTTAAAACATTTTTCATGTTTCTCATATTCTACCTATTTCCAAGTATGTCTCATCTCCTTTTCATACTAATTCATGTATCTCAGAGTTAAATTAATCATTTTCCATTAATTTTAACCAAAACATCCTGTACATAAAATCATATATCTCAAATCATTCAAAGCTCTCTTTAAATCTCCTATATTCTATCTATTTTCGAGTTATTCCACATCTCATGCAAATCAAACCATTACACTAGAAACAAATGTATAACATCCTCTCTTCCAAATTGTTTTACTCTAAGGGAGAATGCTTTTAAAAGTTTCGTATTTTACCTACTTCCAAATTATTCCATTCTCATATAAATATAAATCATCTATAATCAAACTAACCACTTCCATTAATATACCTATTTTATACATGGGAAGAATAGATAAATGTATAAAATTATTTTACCCATAACTTTTCTTATCCCATTAGGACAAATACAAACTATTCATTCACCCATATTTAAGTTTGGAACATTTTTAAGCTTTTTATATTCTATATAATTTCAAAATGTCTTTAATGTCCATATGTTTAATAAATACAAATCATTCATTCATTTATATTTAACTTTTGTAAATTTATAAAACTTTTCAAATTTTATACCTACCTATTCCAAAATCAGTGGAAATACAAATCATTCAAATTACAAAACACCTTACAAAAATCTACAAATATAAACCATTCATTCAAGTTTTCAAAATGCAAACTAATCAAACCATTTTGAATATAGGCAAAATAAATCAAAACATACAATCAGATGTCTCAAATTATTCACAACATTTTTTTTAGGCTATTCCTCATCTCATTTCATGTAAATCATTCATTCATTTATTCATATTTCCTAAAATCAAACCATCTTGTATATAAGCAAAATCAAATCAATCATAATCTTTCCACTGTTTTCCTAATTGTCTACATTTTTATAATCTTAGAACCTACAATTCAAAACCCACACATAACTTATAGCTTCTAATTTATTATAGAATCTCAAAACCTAGGCTCCGATACCAGATTATAATGCTACAGAATCCCACCCCTAGACGAGACTTCGGAGTGTTAATTTACTTCAACACTCTTTTGACTTACATATATTCAAGACCTTTTGCTATGGAATATTATTAAAGGGCTTTGAAATTTTTTTTCAATTTTCTTACATAATCATTATGCATTTGCGGAAGCTTTTATTGCATTGATATTGCATTGGAATCATACATCTAATCTCACATTAGTACAGTGGAAGGAATCTAAACCTTATTCATAACCAAGTCTTCAATAATTCAATTATTAATTCTCATAAACTATGCTAAAATAAAATCCAAACTCATGGGTTCATAAGCTTAAAGCAAACTAACATCCCCCTCTTAAAACAAACTAAAATCCCCCTCATAGGGATTTATGTAAAGCTGAAACTGAAATAAACACTACTAATTATACAATAAAATCTAAACAAGAAACATAATCTAAATCCTCTAATGAAAGCTCCTCATCACATATCATGTATTCTTTGTGTCCATTAAACAACACCTGTAAAGCATGCTAATCTAAAAAATAATGCACATGGGTCTGTTTATAACTCACAAATAACAATACAAAACACATTTATGAAATATACATTGTAGTAAACTAAATTTAACATTTTAAAACAAATCTTACATTCAATTACATTAATCAAAACTTTCACATGTAGATGGATTCAGAAGAAACATAACTTATCTTATACTTGACTTATTCTTTTTCTTCATACAAACACACATTGTCATATACAAGCCTTAGCTTATACCTAAGGTTCACATACTTGCCTTATTTTTCCAAAATTTTGAATTTTCATCTTCATCCGTATGCTTATAATCATTCAATATTTTCTTTTCACATGAAATCCTTAAGAGTCTTCAAACACTTAGACTTATTTAAGAGTTTCAAACATTCTTACATTCTAATTTCTTTCATACTTAGGATCTCAAAACTTTCACAAACATAACTTAGCACTCTTAGCCCATCTTGGATTCTTATCTTCCACACATATAACTCAGTTTATCAAATTCATGTCATATAGTGTCATCACAAGCCCACATACCAACTTGTAGGCAGGTTGTTAGAAGCCTACATACAAACCTATAGACATGATATCAAAAGGCCACATACGAACTTGTAGGCAGGTTATCGCAAGCCTACATACAAACTTGTAGGTAGGTTATAACGAGCCCACATATGAGCCTACAGGTAGATTATCACTTGTAGGTAGGTTATAACGAGCCCACATATGAGCCTACAGGTAGATTATCACTCTTTGAAAGTCAGTCTAATTGTTTCCGAGTGAAGCGGCTAGGGAAGAAAGCTGGTACTTGAACGAACGATTGCACTTGTCCCTGGCTAAGTAGAGACCCTAATCCAATCCACCAACTTAACTTAAGGCCAGTCTTGGTCCAGTTGGGTTTGAAGGCATGGGAGACCTGACCCTAGTTCATTAAACTAAACCACATGCATTAGACATTAACCATATTAGTTATAGGACATTGATTTAACTCATCATTAGAGGTCCAGTTGGAGAGTACTCAATCTTTCTATTTGTTTGAATTGTATGAAATATAGATGGTCCAATTCCAAGTTTGCATATCTCTTGACCTACATTTAATTTTTTTTCCAATGTTTAGTTTATTATTTCAACCAATAATTGGTTAGGTATAGACAAACCATACTCAGCAAACAATCACATAGGTGATATGACTGAGCTAATTTGTACTTAAATCCATCCTACCTAAGACCAGACAAAATTGAAAACGCTTTATTGAAACCAGGCCAATCCGATTCCAAGGTTTATACATCCAATTTAAAATTAAGCCAAAACAAACCCACACAAGGTAAACTAGCATATGGGCTAAATGGTTAAAGCAATACTCACTAAAGTTAACCCTATTGCAACCTGTTTAAACTACACTTTCCCAGGTCTGAACTAATAGAAGTATCCCAAAAGCAACCAAAATTTAAATGAGATCTAACTTGCCTCAATTTGAGCCAATCCAAAATAAGTTTGTTTCAATCCATGCAATATAGGCCCAATGAAGCTAACCAAAGTTGGAGTAATCCACCTTAAAGTAGCCAAAATTACTAAAATAGACTTAAGTCAACTTAGACTAAATTCTATCCAATTGAAACCATATCAAATCAAGTCAACTTAAATCAAACCGGTTCAAATTAAACCAAACCAAACCAACCAATTGAGGCTTAGTTAACTTATAAAAACTATAACACTAAATTAGAAAATCAGATCAATCCAGATTTAGTAAGTTTGAACCAAGTCAATTCAAACCACATCAACCCAAAGTAAATCAACTCAAAACTAATCAAAATCAACTTAATTCAAACCAATATCAAGCCAAATCCATCTTATAAAGTTCACCAAAGTTAAATTGATCAAAATCAAGTCATCCTTAAATCAAGATTAACTCAAACTTAAAAAAACCCAAAAGACAACTTAAAACTAAGTCGAGTTGAGATTACTAAAATGGGCTAATTAAGATCAAACCAAATTTATTTAAATCAAATTAAACAATCTAAGTGAGTCAACGAATCCATTCAGACACGCATATATGAGTAAACTCAATCAATTCTACCCATGGATCAAGTACGACGTTGCCCATTAAAACCTATTTTAGTTACATTAACTAATGATGAACAAATCCAACCCAAGCCTGACTAGAGTTATCAAAATATAAGCATGTATTTTAACCTTTACTTGTTCTATGAAATTTAACCCGCAATAAGTTGGACTTAGCTTAAACAATATAGAATGCAAACAGGTTGCTTCCAACATTCAGGGAAAGGATAATCTGGCTTAAGTTGGTTTACTTTGATCTAGGATTACCAATATTATTCTTAGGTTCTACCTCAAAATTAAATATGAGCCTGATCTACCCTGTTTAAAAACTTGATCACCCCTTACTGCTTCGGAGACATGGGCCGGCCAATCTACCCTATCTTTCTTCAAGCCACATGATGTGTTTTTGAATTGAACACCTTTTTTGCACTTTTAACATGTAAACACCATGTGTCATCATGTGGTGAGGTCACACATTGTTCATACCAATGTTCATCACAGAAGATTTGCTCCGCTCATCAAACTAGTGAAATATCATTTCAATGCCAATCAGCGCATATACCTCACCTAAGAACCTAGAGAGTGGATTGTCTCTGTTCCTCTTATCCTCTGCTCCTCTCTACACCCTGTTAGGGGGAGGGCACATCAGCGCCAACAAGTGAAATGCACCTCTCCAAAAAGTGAAAATCACTTGTCAGTGCTGATGTGCCCTCCCCCTGACAGGGTGCAGAGAGGAGCAGAGGATAAGAGGAGCGGATGCAGTCCATTCTCAATAACATAATAAAAACATAAGGGGTAAAAAGGGTGTTATAGTAAATGCATAGTAAATCAATATTTTATGTATTTACCAAAATACCCATCGTCATGCATTGTGTCTTGTGACAATTAGTACCATAGTATCTCTCCGGTGACTACAGATGATTGGACTCACCCATGCTTGGCCCAAAAGCTTACAAAAGCCAACCGTGGAATCGAAAGGCCACCGTTTAGCCAAACCCCACAAATCGACCGAATCTGACCCTAGAATTTGGTGCAACCCCTTGGAATGGATACCCATTTCACCTGTGGCACCCATGCAGCCTCCAAAATGACACTTGGTCTAAGTTTTAATGAGTCGTGTTGCAATTGGTTGCTCTGTAGAGCCAATATTTTTTTTTTAAAGCTTGCAGATTTTTTTTGTCATTTCTCTGTTTTATTTGGGCTAAACGGCAGCAGGTTAAAATAACATTATCTTGAAGTAAGTTGGCTATGCCATCAAGCTTGCAAGTGTTTTGTGGAGTTTGTTGTCCAGATTTATTTTGGAACTCTTTAGTGTTTGGCATAGCATCTTCTCAAAATATTTAGTACACAAAGCCGAGCTACTTAGCTTTGTCATGCTATATACAGTTTTGAATATTATTCACAGCCTACTTACTCT
>JAOXJP010020227.1:0-17332 GCA_025762735.1 Platanus orientalis | reverse complement strand
GGGCTGAACAGGCTTAAGCCTGATCGGCACCACAGTGCCGAACACAATTAAGTATGTTCGGTACTAAGGTGCCGAACAGTATTAAGCCTGTTCAGCACCAGGGTACCAAACATGCTTAAACCTGTTCAACCCCAGTGGGACTATGTGCTCTATCGACCTTTGATGGGACCTACATGCTCTATCAACCTTTAATGTTTAAAGCCATTAATTGTAAGTGAAACATAATAAACACAAGATGTTTTGTAGTATAACTAACACAAAGAAAATAACTGCTCATTACATATAAAGTGTTTCAGTACATGTAATCATATAAAGGATTACAAGAAGTACAAAGTATGTAGGGGTCATCCCTTATACAATACAAAAAGGCAGTAAATATCTGCATATGAGGTCATCCTTCGCGCTGCACCTTCCTTATCTTTCGTGTATATTTGTTGCCAAGTCTACGAAGGGCCTGTGAAGCACTAGGAGGAGGTGGGGTATGTGGAGCACTGTGAGAAGGTGGGGCCTATGGAGTAAGTGTAGGAGCATCTGGGCGTTGTGCAACCAATGAAGATGTGGCATGGGGATCTAGGGACGCGATGTCAATGCCATCTTGTAAAACCTACTATACACGATGCAACGTACTGATCAATTTATCTCTCGGCGTATCCTCGATACCGCCATCCATAAGAGACTGAATAATTTGCAATGCATGCTCATTGCGTTGAAATAAAACATACAAGAAAGTTTAGGATGAATACATTTTCAATGATTAAAAAAGTAATTAACATAGACATGCAAACATTAAACAATATACTTGGATGACAGTATCGACGGGTATGGTACCCTACATTGTTAGCCGGGGTGCACTGCTAGATTGATGGAGTGGATTTTACACGTGTATATGGGATATAAGCTGATACCACTCCATATAATCAATGGACCACTCAGAAGGGTATGCAACTGGCACAGATTTATGCATATCAAATAACACGTGGTTCTTCCACACCTCCCAGAACTGTTCCAAATATGCATATACCGACCGATACGTGGTAGCGGACACACCCTGAGTACCTCGAGTAGGGGCTATGGGAGTGGAGGGGATGACCTGGCGCCACCAAAACTGTCGTAGGACACACATGGAATGGTAGGGCTCCACGATCTCCAGGCACCTCAATAATCCATGAAAGTATGCAATGTCCTGGGATGCAAAGTGTTCCCTACAATCGGTGTATGGTGTCCGCCTCACCTGCACAAACCAAATAAAATTTACGTTAAAATAGTAATGATTGTCATAAATTACCAACATGCACCAAGATATACATAAATAACATATTAAAAATATTGAAAAAATATATAACTATACCTCATGGATCACCCATGCATCAATAGTCTCTCATATAACCCTCAAATTATCCCTGAGAGGGCCCCTCTCCTTACGTGGTGTCCAACGCTGCACGCGTGGCTGCTCATCACAGTACTCCGTGAACCGATGTGGCTCTAAGGGATGAAAGTGCTCGTAAATCCATCCATCAAGCAACGTAACATAACCTGCTAGTTGCTTGACTTCAATCCGGCTGGCAATCCCAAGCTGACGATAAAGAAAAGCCAATGCTCCAGCACCCCATGCGTATGTATGGACCTTATCTAGGTCCCGTAGTAACGCAAGAAAACAAATGAGCACCCGTGTACATATCTTGTTTGCAAACAGTGTACACCCTAAAATATACAACAAATAACCCCTAGCAGCATATCCAATCTGATCTTCACTCTAGCCATCAGTAACCCCTGAAAATCTGAGCCTCAACCACTCCATCCTCATTGCCTGACCCCGTGCCTTATCCAACTCCTTCCGTGCTTCCTCCACCGTAACCCCTAGTGTCTTAGTCAGTAGTGTCTCAGCATGTCCGCTAGATAACCTAGTTGACTTAAACTGAATGAGAGTCCCTACCACTAGAATCCCAAACAGAGCATGAACATCATCAAGCGTGATCATCAGCTTCCCAAATGGCATGTGGAATGTGTTTGTCTCAGGGTACCAATGCTCAACAAATGTGGAGATGACTACCCGGTCGATTTCCACACCACCTTCATAAACTTAGAGTTCTAGACATCTTGTTCTTCTACCTGCCACTCATCAAACTTGTTTGCGTGACTAATACATTTCAGCAGCTCACGCTCTTACAAAAGAAAAAAAAGAAACAGTGTTAACACAATATGCAAGTATGGAATAACACAAATAAATAGCCAAATACATAAAATAAACAAATAAATACCATTTGCTTCCAGATCAATGAGGCGACATGCGTGGAATAGCTGTCCAATAGGGTAGGGTCCTCTGGAGCTTCAGCAACAACGGGGGTCAGCAGCCGTTGCAGCATCGTTGCTGGCTCCATTATAGGTACGGTTTCACCTATTACTGAGTTTATTACAAAATCCTTGGTACTGACATGAGACGCCTCTTCCCTAACTTGAGATATGTCCTTAACCCTGCGCCGTCGCGCAGATGCGGTTGGTGCCACCAGTGAATGACCGACCTTCATATCTGTCATATGTCAAGAATTAAATGACAAAACAGTGTGTGGAAGCATTAAATTAAAAAATATTAAAAAAGTTTGAAGTATAAAAAAATAAAATAAAAAAACAATTTCAGGCTTGTTTAGCCCTGATATGCTGAATATGCCTGAAGGTGTTCGACATGGTGCCTTGTTATGTTCGGCATGTTGATATCGAACACCTTCAGGTATGTTTGGCATCTTGGTGCCGAATGTGACGAAGGATGTTCGGCTTGGTTACGTCAAACCTACCGTGAGGAAGAAAAAAAACCACAAAATTTTAAATGAAACATTGATTTACTGAAATTTAAAATAAACAATTGATGTTTACGCTTATTTAAACTAATTTTTTCTAATTAATTTCTTTGTATAGTATTTTTAAAGATTTAAAAAAAAAAATTTCTTACCTAACTGGTGAATGACCGCGTCATCAATATTAGAAGTTGGTGGTAAGTGCCGTTGTTGTCGTGGAGACATACTTCGCCGATGGGAAGGAAAGAACACTTAGAGTGATAGGAAAAAAGAAAGAAGAAGTGAGAGAGAGGGAACAGTTAGAGAATTTTAACGGATATATGGGTTGGAAAATTTCAAATGGAGGTGTGAATATTAAAACATAACTGGGAAGGGTTAAAAATAGATAATGGTATAATTAAAAATCACAGTGGTGTGTTTATAAATGGATGAGGTGTGCTTAGAAAAACTTGAGGTGCGAATATAACTTCCCTTGTCGTGTTATGCTTCGTGTCGCGTATTAAGTAGATACTGGAGAGATATCTCTCTATTTACAGCGGATGTGATTCAAGCCCTCGAGACCTGTAGCCTAAGACCCAAGATGCAGCCGTAATCATATTAAGAGAGCTTTTGGCACGTTGATCTTAAAAGGTGGGATCCACTGAACAATGGGTCAGCAGATCAACTTCCAATCATCATAAAACTCTTCCCCTCTGTAAGGATTAAACGGTCCCCAACCGCTTAAAAGAGAAAGGAGTTCTAAAGAAAAAAAAACATAAAAATAAAAATGGCCATAAGGCTGGAGAAGTGGCGTCAACTCGCGATCTCTGTAAACCTCTGCATCATCAGATGCAGCGTTGGAGTTCATCAACATCTTCTACACAACGGCCCAGACACGGTAGAGGAGCTCTTGGAGAGGCACATCGTGAAGAAAGAGAAGAGCTATGACGACGAAGAAGACGAGCTTTTGGCCCGCCGACGACTCACCAGCAACCGGCGGGAGGCTCTCAGCCTTTATCGAGACATTCTAAGGGCCACTCGCTTTTTCACCTGGCCGGACTCTCGCGGTGTCTTGTGGCGAGATGTCCTCAGAGAGAACGCTCGAAAGGAATTTGAAGATGCCCGATTCGAGAGGGACCCGGAGATTGTCACCAGATTACTCATCGGTGGCCGAGACGCCGTCCAGGCTGCCATTGACAAGCTTGTCGAGAAACAGAAACAGGAAATAGCGCGCGAGCAAAGCGAGGGAGATCGTCGGTGATGCGGGTAACTAAATGTTGTTCGAAATCGATGTAAGAAATGACGTTATGTGCTTTCATTTTGTTGTTTAAGTAACGAATATAGGGGTTTGATCAATATAAATTGTGCATTTCATTTAGACTTATTGGGCCTTGTTAGGTTAGAAAGATTTTCTAATAACCTTATTTTGAGTAGGAACTTGTCTTATTTTTGTTTTGAAGAACCCTAAAAAATAAACCATTTCTGAAAGTGGGAATCTGGTGGATGGTATTATCAAGTCATTGTTTGGTATTTGGGTGGCGGATTTGGGGCCGTAGAAGTTGAATTTTTTGAGGAGAAAAGTATCTTATTTTTATTGAGAAGTATGAAATATGTTGGGAGGAATCTGGTAAAAAAAAAGAAGAAAAAAGAGCCCTTTGCTGTCTGCATCTTCAATCACCTTAAGCTTTGGGGATTAACCGGTTGAATTTGATGAGGGAGGGATCGTTGTGTTATCAGAAGTCTGCAATGAACGACCTCTTAATTTATTCGATTCTCAATTTAGGATAAAATCTTGTAAATGATTCAACTCCAGCATTCTCTAATTTACCAATTATACCATTAGAAATCACAGGGGCTTGTCATGGGAAGCAAAGGAAGTCCAATCAAGTGTTGATTGGTAGGCTTGATTTGCAGTGGTGAGCTCATGGTTGTTTCGAAGAAGTGAAATAAGAAAGATGCTGTGAAAACATAAAAAGAATATCAATAATGAAGAGTTAGTCTTATGAAAAAGCAAGTCATTAAAAGTGAAAGGTGGGGGAAGTTCACTGGAGGCCTTAACTGGGGTGGTTAGAAGACCTTCTTGTTGGGGCCTTGGGGAGGAATTGTTTAAGTTGTTGCTTTCTATCTCCTGTTGTGGAAAATGAAGCAAACAAAATAATCCCTGGCTAAAATTAAATCGTCTAACTTGAAATGGTGCCATCTTTGTCTAGAGCTTAGATTTTTGAGGGTTTATGATTCGGGATAGGTTCAGGAATTCTCTTCAAGTTGTGATACAGAAATTTGCTGTATTTCTTTAGCTAAATCTTAAAAGTTCTAGGTGTTGTTAGCTTGTTTGTTCTTGGGGCCACTCGCTTACTTGCCTGTCCATATTCTATCAGCTTCCTGTGGTTAGACGTCTTCAAAGAGCATGCTTGGTGAGAAATCAAATAGGATTGATTGGAGAGGGACTTGTGAATCATCACCCATATACTCATGGGTGGCTGTGATGCTGTGCGGCTGCTGTCGAAAAGCTTGTCAAGAAGCAAAAACAGCAGACCAAAGTGAAGGAAAACATTGGTGATGTAGGCAAATGATGTAATGGTCTTAAACTTTGTTGTTAAATGATGAGACAGATATTATCAATGTATTTTTTTTTCTTTTTTAATTGTTGGTTTGATCAATGAGAACCATTGGGAAGATTCTTCTAGCAAGAAGCTTTGGTGACCACCCAAGGGCACCTGTCATGGTGTTTGAGATCATTATTATTATTATTTTCTTTTTTGTGTATTTAACTTCATTGTTGATTCATTCTTCATCATAAAGTATAGATTCATTCATTTACATTGTATGTGTTTATTTTTAGTCTGGTTTGGAGACAGAGGGGTCAATGGTTGTTACGAGACAGCTATATAACCAGCCATGCTTTTTGGAGCAGAATGTTGGGCGGCTAAGAAACAACACACACATGAGATGAGTGTGGTTGAGTTGGGGATGTTGAGATGGATGAGTGGCAAGACTAGAAAAAAAAATCTGAAATGGATGCATTCATGGGAGCTTAGTGTAGCACCATAGGTGATGAGATGAGGGAAAGTCAACCAAGTTGGTTTGGTCATGTACGACAAAGACCAATAATTGCACTAGTGAGAATGAGTGAGGTGGTGCAAGTTGAAGGTGTTATACAGATAAGAGGAAGCCGAAATGACTTGGTTGAAGAAGTTAGGAAAGACATGACTTCTTTTGATTTAACAATAGATATGACCCTAGATAGAGTAGAATGGTGGAACAAGATTTGTGAAATAGATCCCAAATAGTTGGAGTAAGGCTTTGGTGTTGTTGCTTGGAACTTTGGAGACAAAAGGGTTGATTGCCACTGTTACTATAATAACTCGTTTTAGTGATTTTCAATCTTCTAGAGCTTAAGGTGTTTTTTTTTCTTTCAAATAGTTGTTATTGATCTTGAAGCTTTTGAATGTTTTAAGGATTGGAGGTTGGTTAAAGGTTTTTTAAGAAGAATATACTTTGGTGTTTGGATCTTCAAGAACTATAAGTATTGGCAAATAACCGTTCCAATTTGTAAGGGATTGTTTAGTAATCAAGAAAGATCTGGAAGAACCAATCTCTGAATTCAATTCATTCACAATTTAAATTAAATGTCATGTTGAAAATGATCCAGCTCCTCCACTTGTTTTCAATTCACAGCTATGCCATTAGAAATTGTAGGGCTTGGAAGAGAAAGCTAGGGAATCTAATCAAGATAAGGTGAGCTTGAGAATTTAAGCTTGTTAGGCCAGGTTTTAAAAGATGCAGCTAACTGCCTGCCCACCTTAAGGTTGTTTTGAGGAAGTGGAATAAGAAAGATGCTGGGAAACAGAAAAAGAATATTAAGAATGTAGAATTGGAGGAGGGGGAAGTTCAACTGAATGGGATGGCTAGAAGATTGACTTGTCGAGGAATTTATCTTAGTTGCTCTCCATCTCTGTTTATGGGGAAGAAAGCGGACAACATAATCCTGTTTCAAGTCGATATCATCTAAACAGCTGCTTTGCCATATTGTCTTAAGCATAGTATAGTGAGAAGTTACTGTTCGCTAGAGAACTTTGTCATTCTTGTGGTAAATGTAAGAGTTCAATGGATGTTCTACATTGATTCTTCTAAATATGTGGCATGGCATGGGTTGGGGGTTCTTCATTTCCATGAGTCCAATATACTACTTTCTTTGCACGTAGGGATGGTTTTGGATCATTCACCACACTTTCTTTCATTGTCTACAAGAATTTGATACCTAAGATGATTATGTCTAGAATTGCATTTGATTTTTGACCTAGCAGAGATCCTTGCTGCAATTCTAACGCAAGTATCAATAGTTCCCTAAGCCTTTGGATTGGTACCATTCGAGCAGCTAGTTTTCATGTTATCCATTTAAGGACTTCGTGACTGTACATAATTCTTCTCAATATCTGTTGAAACTTACATTAACTTCTTGATGCAGCCACATCTAGCAGTTTTATAGGCCTTTTGTATGTTGCATTTCACAAGAGGGCCAAATTTCAGAAAAATTATCTAGATTCCAGTTGCAGAAGTATTTTTGCTATTTTAGGTTCAAATTATATGTTTGGCAATAATTTTTATTTTTGGTAATTTTGGGTTAGTCTAAGTTAGGTTTCTTTAATTAGTTTAGGGGATTTTTATGTATTTTTAGGAAGTGAAAAGTCTTTTTTTTTTGTCATTTTTATTTAGATATTATTTTGAGTAGTCAAACTTAATTATTTTGGTGTCATTTGAAAGGTTATTCAGTTATCTTTCCCGCAAACCCAAATCTTGCAAATCCAATGTGATTTGGGAAAGATGACCAAAATACTTGCGAGGGTACTAGAATATGAGGACATTTTTAGGGTTTTCTAAGGGTCATTGCTTTGGTGCAATGGTAGTGACTCGGGCTGCCAGCATGAAAATGTGGGTTCGAGTCTCATGAGCAGCCACTTTGTGTAAAAAAGCCAAAGGTTAGGTTTGTCTCTGGTCCAACCCTCCCAGCACCCTGTAGTTACGGGACCAGCACTGGGTAATGACCTTTTTTTAAGGTTTCAAGGTTGTGTCTAAATATGGAGAAGATAGAGTGGTGTAACAGACACAAATTTTATGAATGGAAGTTTATTTTGGTTGAATGCTTTAACCTTGTGAAATCTTAGGTTGAACGCTTCAACCTTGTGAAATCCTAGGTGATCCCTATAAAGAATTATCTCTTGAATACTTATTATTTTTTCTTCTTCTTCCCTTTTCTTCTTCTTCTTTTTCTTCTTTCCTACGGTCACAATTCCTTTACTTTTCATCTCCTATAAACTGTCTTTTTTATTCCTTATCTTTTCCTTTTAAAAAACACTATCAACCTACTTTAATTTCATTAAATCTGAATGTTACCATTTATCCTACTATTATTCCTTGTAGTTCAATCCTAGATTCCTTAAAATCAGTAGGTTGTCCTGCATCAGTCCTGTTCAGAAAACTCAACTTTTTAATGATAAATCCATGGTAACTTGATAAAGCTGAGTATTTTTAATTATCAACATATTATTATTATTATTATAAAGCTGAGTATTTTTCTTTTCTTTTCTTTTTTAGGGAATTATGCAAATACATATATTGATTTCAAATGGCTCTATTGATCATCTTTTGCCTTGAGGTGCTTCAATGAAGTGTCTAACTAGGTTTTCTTTATTTATTTCATTTTATTTTATTTTTACAATTTTTACAGTGTTAAACAAGTATAATCACCAATAATTTTGCTACAAGGGGCATCAGGCAATGTCGAAGGAGGTGAATCCATTAAATCATTAATTATACTTGCAATATTAGTAAGGGTTTCCTTAGTAGCTGACTCCACCAAATAGGTCTTTGCATTCATCAATAATTTGGTGAAACGCTTCATAATTCACTCATTGGTAAGACGACATTTCATTCATTTCTTAGTGGGACCATTTGCGTGGTGATCTACATCATGCAGTAATCACATAAAGAGGCCCAGAGCTGCATATACATGCCAAAAGTTGGAATGAACAAATACCAATTACAAAGTTCACTAGATCATTAGCCACCAAATTTGTTTCTTGATATACATGAGAAGCCATAGGCAGTTTTAGTAAGTGTGCAAACCCCCATGATATGCATGTTGAGAGGGATTTTGAGAGGGATGGTAATGTGTTTAAAAAGAAGATATATCTTTTTCTTAAAGTAACAGAGGATTTCTCTAATTGAGTAGTTGCTCTATGTTGAAATTTGAAAAAGCTTCTTACTTAATTGTACATTGCAAAAATCTTTTGCATTATTTTACTTCTATATCAGAGTGACAGCTCCATTCAAAGTCGTTCTAATTGCATTGACACAAAATTTACATAGTTACCACTTCTAACTGTACCATCATTGAATCAGATTTGCTCCATTTGAACCAGAGTAGCCCACCTTCAACTTTACTGAATATTATCTAGATTTTCTCTAGGGGAGAATGATCGTCTATGTTGACACAGGCCTGTGTAGGCATACCATTGATTGACACATGTTGTGGTTTGAATTTGGTCTCTTTTTTTACACCTGAATACTTTTTTGTACCCCAAACACAATATGTGTCAGCTTATGATTCACCATAAACACTACAGACACTTTGTCATAACAGAACATTTTCTTCCTTCTCTGGGGGGATAATTCTAGGATGTCCTTGAACAACAAGAAAACATGTTGAAGATGCCAGCTTGCAAAGTTGGTAAAGTCTGTGGGTGTGGTACTATAGACTTGGGTTCAAAACCCATCTTCATCTACTTACCTATAAAAAAAAAAACAAGAAAACATGTAGTGAAAAATTCTCCAGATTTGTTTTGAGAAAATATCTTCCAGTAGCAAGTATTTTTCAGGCGAAACAAGCAGAACCTAGGATAATTTGTCATCGTTTGGAGATTATATCCAATTGAAGAGGGGAATGCAGGAAGATAGATGAAGAATTATGGAATTGCCCAAATCACAACCCCAAATGATGACTTTGTGGACTGAAAAGGAAAATCCTACTTTTAAGTTTTCACTACCTCAGTTTTCCTTAAATCCTCTTAATCCTCTCCTAAGTACATCCCAGTTGTTGGTAAGACCAGCTGCGCTGTAACAGCGCCTGTCCTGTCTCCTCCTATAAGAGAATCAATTGTAAGGAACACTCATGCCTACATTCACCATATTACTCAATAAAACATTATATCAAATCAATAAATAAATAAAAATGACATCAATAAAACAGAAGCCAATCTCAGATGCAGAGTTTGCATATAGTATCACATCTAATCCACCATTACAGAGGGATTATTATTACAACATTCACACACACACACACACACACACAAACATCTGCAAGAATCAATGGAAGCTAGAAGTTCATGAAAAAATAAATAGAAGAGCAATACGCCAGGGCTCTACAAAGATAGTTTCCTCTGGAGCAGTTCAAAAATCATCTAGAAAACCCCAAGTGAAGTGGGTTGGGGTGAAGGAGCCTTGCAAAAACAAAAGTTTGGAATGTAAGTGGAGGTGCGTTTGGTTGTATCCACGCACTCAATGGCTGGTTGGTTGAGATATGCATATTTGCTCCTCGTCCACCTGCGCAAGGTAGTTTACTTCTCTAAATAAAAGAATTGGAGCAAATCCAGTGCAAGTCATATGAGAATAGTGTTTGTATGAGCCATCTCCTCCTACAATTGGTACACATTTCCTTCAGCTTAATGAAACCCTTAAATTTGTACTAGATTATCTTAACCATTAGGGTCAGTAGCATACATTTGGAAAATTAATCCAATGGCTAAGATCATCCGCGGGGGTTCTTGAGTTATGATTCATCAGAGAGGCAGGGCCCGTGGATGGATCGATGCTAAGTCGACATGTGTACCAACTATAATAGCAACTCATTCCCCAAAAGAGAAGAAAAAAACAAAAAAAATGATCCAAAGCCTTGTGAACAGGAGAATTTGACCAACCAGTCTTTTATTCCGACGCGGATCTCTTTGTTGTTCTCGTCCTTGGAGGTGGTGTTGTCCTCCTCCTTGTT
Source organism: Platanus orientalis (assembly GCA_025762735.1). NCBI lineage: Eukaryota > Viridiplantae > Streptophyta > Magnoliopsida > Proteales > Platanaceae > Platanus > Platanus orientalis. Next base: position 6,517 of record JAOXJP010020227.1, on the reverse strand, counting down.
TGTGTCCTTGAGTGACCCTTCAAAACGCCTGTAGTCTTCCTCCTATACACATCACAATTATGCATTTTAGGATGTGATGATAAATAACATTGAGAATGATTGTTTATCTTGTGAACCAGTCAGCCTAACATTCTTTGGATCAAAGAGTCTGTGGAGAACTTAAAAGAAGAACAAAGGCTGTCGGTGGACCAGACGGGTCCCAAAGTTTTTAAGACTATTTCCACTTTGGCCTGACCAGATTTATGGCTCCGACCCATTTCCTAACAGGTTAACCTGGACCTGGGCTTCTAACGTTCAATCAAGTGGTAGAAATGGAGCCGTATCCTCTGCACCACCTTACAGTGCGTCACAGGGCACCACAGACACAAAGGGTGATGGAGCCCTGCAAAAAGTGTATGGGCCCCACCCCCCTTTATGTCTGTGGCGCACCATGATGCACCGTAAGGTGCACGGAGGATACAAGTCCGGTAGAAACAGGGCATACATAAACTGGCCCACGATGGGTTGTCCACGGTAAAAACTCTAGTACGAATGGCCTAGTGATTAAGGCGTTTCTCACATCAATGATGGAGCCTTGAGCTTGAGGTAACCCTAAAGATTTGGTGAGACCACCTAAGGTGAGCCTAAGGTGAGAATGACATTAGGGGCCGATACATCAGCACCAAAAAGTGAAAGTATCCCCAAAAAGTGTAAGTCACTTTTTCCGTGCTAAAATGTTGGCTCCTAATGTCATTCTCACCTTAGTCTGGCTATAGGGGTCGGGTCTCACCAAATCCAAGGCGTCAAGGTATTGGATGGACTGGATCACAAATTACCCAAAACTAGAAGCAGGGGGAAAGTTCACTTTAGAATGAAACTTGGTGCCGCCGGCTCAACCCGAGCCCGATATGCTTTTATCCTACATTTGTCAACACAGCATTGGCCCTCTTCTAATCAACAACTCAGGACTCAAACTGCATGGCTTAGTAAGCCTGCGCCTTGTATCCTTGAGGTTTAGGATCCAAGTGAAGGTACACACTACAGAACACTTGGGGCTTTTTGTAAAATTGTCCAAAAGATGATATGACATTGAAAAACCCAAGGCTAAGCCATTCTAGGCCAACTTAATCTGGTCTAATCCAATCCGAGTTGGGTTTATATTGAAAAATTATTTCTAGGGATGGCGGCTGGGTGTGTTTGGGCTACTGGCTGCATGCTATGCTTTTGGGTTTGGCTAAGAAGCTCCTAACCACCTCCTCCTACCCAACCCCGAGTCAGCCTGCTGGAGTAGCACCTTAAATAGGGATGGCAATGCCCAACCCTATCCCAGCCCGATTTGATAGAACAGTCAACCAGAGATAAAGGAAAAATAAAAGGGCCTGGGTAGCTGGGTTCTTCTTCTTTGCCTGGAAGGAAAAAGGGGGCAGGGCCAGAAAAAAATCAGGTTGGATACAGGAATTCCCAAAACTATCTCAAACCGATCAATGCCGAATTAGCCAATCGGGAACCAAGAACTTATCCATTGGCGGGTCAGGTCACGAATATTCACACCTGTCAGAGCTCATATTGTTCTGTGCCTGAGCCCCATCACCTTGGATGGACCCTAACCCTCTAGTGTAAATTAGTCTGTCAGTTAAAAGATCTTTTAGATCAAAAATCAACATTGGCTAGATGATCTTGATCATCAGGTCTACCCATTCCTGTGAACACTAAAGTGAAATCTAGTACTGGTTCATACAAAATTCAATAGATTGGATGGTTGAGCTCATCTAGTTGCTTTGAATTTTTTTTGACCCACGAGATGTCATTCTTTGTTCTTTAATTAGTGTCTTCCCAACTACCATTCTACTTAAGTGCATCTTCTTGCTCAGAGCCTCAAACTACCAAAATCATCCGTTGCATAAAATTTGGTTAGTTTTGCTGAGTATTGAGTAGAAAATAAGTGAATTGGAGATGGAGGTAATGGGTCTTACTGTGAAATTACGGGCCCTAATACGAGCGGCGGCCTTGAGAGCGGCGAGGAGGTGATCTTCTTCCTCCATGCGCTTCCGTTTCCAAAACTTCTCGATCTCCTGCTTTGTCACGCTGTGTGTACTAGCCTTTGCAGTTGGTTTAATAGTTATCCAGTAGTTTGGCGGCGGCGGCGGCGGTGGTGGAGGAGGACTCATTAGTCTTCCCTTCATGTTACTCACCTTAGTCTCCACCTCCAGTAGCTTCATCTTCAAAGCTTTTTCTTCTTCCCTACTGGTTGTTGTTTCTGGTAGTATTATTAGTTACAGCATAGACTGATAAGATTATAACATCAAAAACATCACCACCCACCCACCACCATCGCCATTCCTCCATGGCTACTAATCCAACCTAACTTTCAAGCATGACCGGAGGATCGGTTCATGCACGCGCGGCTTACAGTGGTCTCCAATCCAGTACCGTTGAGGGCAAAAAAGTCAACATAGTCAAGGAAAACTGACTGGTTGGTGATTAGATGTAATTTTTTAAGTTAGAGGCGATAAGCCCCCGTGTAATTTGATATTCTAATCATTCCTGATTACCCAAACTTTCATCTAAAAGACTTTTAGAGCCAAACTGGCCCACGCACTTACACACACAAAGAGAGAGAAAGAGAGTGGTCCAATTAAGCTGATTAGAGAGCGAACGGGAATGGTCGCAAAGTATAAAGACAACAAATATTCTGTGATGAAAAAGTGTATGTGAGTCTCTGTAATGAACTTAATTAATCTGGCACGTGGTGTTTTGGGGTGTTTATAACATCCAAAGAAAAACGGGTGTTCAACTAAAAAAGTAGGTGTCCAAAAAGATGGAGCAGTACAGGGGAAAAAAGGTCTAATCAATCAAGGGTTATAATCATCCAATCAAGCTGATTTGTTGACCGATAGGGCCCCCGGTTGATTGGAAAATTCTATCCTATGACTGGGAATGAATGGACAATCCAATGAATAGATGTTTCACTTCATGGTATAGATAAGAGAGTAGAAACCAATTTCGTCCAGGAAATTCAACTCTATGTAGAGCTATACTAGCATCTTTGCTCACTATTTCAATTCAAAATTTAATGAAAAAGCTCACTTTTCTTATTAAGTATAATGAATTTTCCCCTTTTGAAATTAAATCTACATCATTACTCAAAGAAATAAAAATTTTATTCAGAATCACCCCTAAATTGTTTCATGAACTCTCTTAACAAAGTTCATACCAACTTTGTCCTTTTGGGCCTAGGAGCAAGTGATGTGGCCAGTGAAAAAAAGTTGCAACTATAGTAAACTAATAATAATAATTATAAATGATTAGGGATATAAGGTGGTTCTGAAATTCAGCGTTCCATTAAAGTATTGCATTGTTAGTATTTTTCTTCAAATTTGCAGAGAGAGGATAGAAACAATCGATTAAGGGACACTTCCTATTTTATAATGCCTAAAGTCATCTTAACTAGGTCACAAATTGATTATTTTTTATCTTTTCTTTTGTCATTACAAATGATGATAGAGCATCGTGTGCAATTGCCATTTTTCAAGCTGAAATGGAGGCAATTGTATTGTGCCTACTCTTAGCCAAACATTGCAGGCCTGTGACTTTATTTTGAATCCAATTCCCTTGCCTTGCCGTTGTGACTACTATGAACTCTAAGTGCAAAAGTTTGTTCATGATGTGTGCTTCATCTTTTTTGGTTGATCGGCATCATCTTATTAAGTTGTGTAGCCATGTAAACATTTGTCATGTAAACAGGTCCTCAAATGAACTGACCCATGGGCTTGCTCAAGTTTGTTTGCGGTCATCTGGGCAGCAACTAGGTCTGTCAGGTGGACTCTTCGTGGTGAATGGTTCTTGAATGAAATCATCTACTTATCAACAAAAATGATAGAAATTAGGTGGTTAGAAATCAGAATTGGTCAGCTTTCGATGAAGAGGATATCCAATGAGGAACCTTTTGTTGGAGGGTCTCACTCTCACCTCATCTCCATGAGAGAAGTCTTCTACAGTTTGTAATCCCTTTACTGTTAGAATAGTGCTATCATTGCCACAAACGTGCGTCTGATTTAAATGAAATTTGAAATTCAAATCTCGAGATAGGACCATTGGGACTGTGGAGTGATTTCCTCTCCATCTAGTCATTCATGTGTTCTAAGTATTTTGCCACACATCACTGGACAAGACGTTAACCATGATTTTAAGCAGACGAGTTGGATTTGCTGAAATTTATTTTTTCAGCAAAAATGTTGAAAAATCAATCCTAACATGACATATAATACCTATTAAACAGGATCAAAGAAAGATGTTAACGATCCTGTCATGTTAGGATTGACCAAAATGCTGAAGAACCAGTTTCAGCAGATCCAGACTGGACATGAATTCGGATTTGCTGGAATTGAAATTTCAGCAAGATGCTGAAATACTCATTTAAATCATGTCATGTGTATAAAATAAGTAGTTTTAAAAACTTGCGTTATGAGAGGTTATTGCATTAGTTAAGGAAACCTATTTTTTGTAATCAGTTATACACATGACATGATTTAATTAGTTATTTAAGCAACTTGCTGAAATTTGAATTTCAACAAATCCAGATTTGCCTCTTGGATACAGGGGACTGGATAATGAATTGCTAAATTGTTTTTCTAGATAACTACCCCCCTTCTGCCATGTGAGAGGGGTGTTGTAGCCCATCCAGAGCATCCATTGGATTGGGTACCCTCCAGATTGACCATCTGTCTAGCATTAGGATAAAATTATTTGAATTAGATTTATCAAATGAGTATTAGGAAAGTAAATTATTTAATTATGATTTTATTATATTAAATTTAATAGAATTTAAATTATAGTAAATTGGATTTAATATGGGAAGGTTGTATAAAGTAGGTTTGATTTGTTTTAGTTTTTTATCTTTATAATGTAATTATCTATTTCAATAGAGGCATTGTAATTGGCTTTGGATCCTGTCCAGCATGTTATGACCTGTCTATAATAGGTTGACGTGTCACCAAACAGGGTCCTGTCTGACCTCCTTTTTTGGTGACGTGTTGACCTGTTAAGCCAGACAAGTTCCAACAGGCCTTAAGGAGGTTGGACAAGATCCAAACCGATTGTAATTACAATGAAGAATCATCTATAAAGATTTTTTTTTTTCTTAATTTCTTCATCGAGGGCCCCAACCCAGGCAGCACATCTCCATACCCTCCACCATTTATTGGACTCTTTCCATAGCGATGCTAACAGTAGTAGACTTCATATTTTTATTTAAAACCGATTTGGGTTATTGAGCTGAAACTTCTGACATAAATAAAGGATAACGGGCTTCTAAGAAAAAAAAACAAAAAGTATATTGGAGAGCAAGCGGAGCTCTGTTGCCCCATCACCTGAGCCGCTGTGTGTAAATTTTCCAATGGGAGAGGCTATTGGCACCCCTAAAATTGATCACCACACCCCAAGCTCACCATCCCCCATTTTTTGCTTACAACACCCTATGCATTTTCCAAATTACCCTCACAAAACCTAAACCCCTCTTTATATTAGTTTTTTCTTACCATACCCCATCCTTCTCTCTTCTCTCTCTCTGCGTAAAAACACTCTGCATGTAAACCCTCACCATCTCTTCCTTCCTCTCTTTTTTCTTCATTCCTCTCTTCTCTCTTCTTTTCTTCTTCTTCCTCCTTTCTTCCTCTCTTCTTCCTCTTCTCTTCCCGCCTCCGGCCAGCACCACCAAAGTCCGACACGCCTGTTCGGACCTATAGATCCGAATAGGATCGTCCGAACAGCACCAGTTTTATCCAGTTTTACTCAAGCCTTAAAGTCCGAGTAGAACTGGTCATGTTCGGACTTACAAGTCCAAGTACCTCCGAACAACAAAAAACAAAAAAAAACAAAAAACAAAATAAAATATGGTTGATTCTAAAGAAAAAAAGAAAAGAATATTATTGAGTTTTTTTTTTTTTTATTCTAAAGAAAAAAGAACGAACTCCATTTCATTACAAGATGCGACCTGTTTTTTTGTTAAGTAAACATCTCTCTTTCTTTGGTTTTTCTATGAGACTATGAAAATCTTAATGACAACTTTATAATCTTTGTGATTCTTTATCCTATGCAAGAAAATGATCATCCCTTTCATGGACCAGCCAATGAAACCAAAAAAGAGTATTTATTACTCTATTTAAATCATTTCACAATAATAGAGAAAACCCATATATTTAATGTTATATTTCAATAAAATTAACCAAATACGGGTGTGGATAGTCTCCTTCAATTTGTAGTACAAGTTGTGGATAGTCCCCTTCAATTTGTATGCAATAATTTGGGTATTCTTGTGCTATAACCAACCTTAGGTGAAATGCTTTTACTTCTTCTTTCTTTGTTAGGCAGGAAGTAAAACGAATTGGGGAGGTTGAATATCAGGGGAAACTTTTTTCACTCATTAAAAAACCCTTCTATTTCTCCCTCCAAATGCCCCTCCAAATGTCATTCTATTTTTATTTTTGATTTGGCAATATATAATACTCTAATCATTGTTCCAATCTAATGGGTTGGTTGT
>JAOXJP010020216.1:0-17333 GCA_025762735.1 Platanus orientalis | reverse complement strand
GGTAATTTTACCTCATAAGGGTATATTTGTCATTTAAAATACCTTATATAGACCTTAGAGTGGTTTAGAAACATGTTAGACCAAACTTGAAGTGCTAGAATCAAATTAGGCCTTAAATGTGTCAAGTTCAAAAGTTTTCCTAATTGTATAATTAAGATAATTTCTTGAGCCCACTGACACATATCTTGAAGGAATTAGAGTTTGAGCCATATTTTGTTAGAAAGATCTTGAAGTCTAGTTTTTAACCCAACAAATAGAACTAATTCTGACTATTCTACAAAAAGTTATGGCCAATTTCTCGTGGGTAATTTTTCCTGAGAAATTCTAAGGGTTTCGGGTGTGTGCAGGACGGTCGCCTATGTGGTGTCTTGGTCGATCGAGGAGGGGTATTTTGGTTGATCGAGAGTCTTCTAGGTCGACCATTGACACCCAGAAATGAAATTTAAGTTGGGGATTTCACCCTTAACGGGATTGGAACCTTTCTAAAAGAATAGTCTCAAATCTAAAGGGTATTTAACCCATTTTTACACCCAAATAGGGTTAGAACTCACCTAAATCATAAGAGAAAAATGGAGAGAATATAGCTTTGAGAGAAAGAGAAAGAAATCCCCAAATTGGGAAAAAGAAGGAGAATCTTCTTCACCAATGAGCAAGAGGATTGAAGGTTGAGGAAGTGGTTTGTGTAAGGTGATCAAGAGAAGAGAAGGACTGTAAGTCATCTTACATACTATGGGTGATTTGATATACTTCCTCTTTAAATTCCTTAGATCCTTGTGTTCTAGTTATGAAAACTCTTTGAAATATCTAAAAACTATATGAATAATTGAATATAAGCTTCTTGTAAGTAAATCTATCTACTATGGATTATTTGAAGCAAATTCCTCTTTGATTCTTTGGAGTTTGTATTGAAACCCTTTGAAATCTCTGGAATGTTTGGAGACCTATGCTCTAAGCCATTAAACCTTGTGATTATTTGGATCTAAGCTTTTCTAGTAAGTAAATCTATCTTACTATGGATTATTTGAAGCAAATTCCTCTTTGATTTTTTAGAGTTTGTATTGAAATCCTTTGAAATCTCTAGAATGTTCGGAGACCTATGTTCTAAGCCATTAAATCTTATGATTATTTGGGTCTAAGATTTTCTAGTAAGTAAATCTTACACGCTATAGATGATTTGATGTCTACTCTTCTTTGATCTTTGAAATTAGTGATTGAATTCTTTGGAATCTTTGAAAAATCATTGGTTAAACCTTTGAATATAATTTGATTCTTGATTTAAGATCTTATGTAAGTAAATCTAGCTTCCTATAGCTGGCTTGATGTGACTTCTTATTTGGAATCCTTTGATTCTTGTGTTTTGGTTATGGAAACTCATTGAAATCTCTGTAAACTATGTGAAATCATTGAATTTAATCTTCTTGTGAGTAAGTCTTGATTACAATGGGTGATTTTGCTATGAATATCCTTTCTATTTCAAGTTATGTGATGTTAGTCATGGAATTACTTAAAATTACTGGTTATTTTGAATATTCATTCTTTGGAATATGTTAAAATTGTGAATCCCAGCTTGCTTAGTGAGTTCATATGCTCCATATGCTTGGAATAATCCTTTTTTATATCGAAATCTCTGAATTTTTTTGTAGGATTATGCTTGTGACCGTTGATTTTGATTTGATTATTGGTTCTACACCTATTTTGTGAAAGTCTATTGATCTTAGACATTGTGTGGATTGATTCCTTTCATGTAATCCTTAGAAACATATGAAATTTGAATTTTCTCCCATGTGAATCTTTGAAAATCTGTGTGAAGTGTGAATTCCTCAAGATCTATCATAATTATGATTAATTTTAAAAGTAATCTTGCCTTGCCTATTGTTTGGAACACTAGAAGAGATATCGATTGATCTTTATGATTTGATTTAATGGAAGACCACGTGAATTTTGAATTTCTATGGAAACATATCGAACTCATTGAGCTTATCAAACCCTATGTTTCCTATGTGATTATGTATAATGTGCGAACCCTTTAATTCTAACACATATTTGAATCATTGAAATCTATATGAAATCTTAGTGAATTACCGCAACCTCAGATTTATGAATATGCTAATATTGAACCTAAGTGAACTATATGTATTTGAAATGATCAGTTTATAACAACACGATGCTCATGCTTGTTGTACACATTATGAAAATATCCCGATTATCGAAACTATGTGGACCTTCGAACCTATCGATGTGAACTCTTTTGGACTTTGAACCTTTGACTATTTAGGCCCCGTCACTGGACTATGTGTGACCTTTGAACTTTGAACTTCTGGGCCTTGTCACATAGCTAAATGTGGCCATTAACAATTTGGGCCTTGGCACTGAGCTAAGTGTGTCTACTAACTCTTTGGGCCTAGTCACAAGGCTAAATGTGGTCGTTAACAATCTGGGCCTTGACACCAAGCTAAGTGTTTTCTATTGATATATGGGCTTTAACACCGAGCTAAGGGTGTCCCCTTTCGACCTTTAAATATTGAACTTTGAAACCCTTTGAATATGAAACCTTTGGACTCTGAACACTCCAAACACCAAACTCAGAACTCAGAACACTTTGAATCTTTGAATTCTGAATATTGAACATCGGACCATTGTGGACTATGTGGATTTTGGACACTTCGAACATCAAAATTTGAACACTCCAAAATCATAGAACATTGTATCTCTCAAAACTAACATATGTTATTTAATTTGTAAGCTTTGACCTTCGCATTGAATTATTATTCGAACTTCGATCTTTGTATTGAACCATTGGTTTCTGCTTGACATGTGGCTATTGACACTTTGGTACTAGCATGATTGTGATTATTACTTTGATATATGTTTAGCTTCATATTGACCTTTGGACATGCTAGTATTTAGATGCGTTCTTTACTTCAAATTATTTATAGTTTGCTAGATTTCTTACAGGTTCGAACTAACCTAGCCGTTTATTTTTCAGACTAATCATTACTGTAGGACTTTCCTTCGAGAGACTTGATTCGACAAGTTTTACTTTTTATTTTTACGTTGTTTGTTCCGGGCATGTTATTGGACCCTCTATACTGGGCCATATTTTGGATTATTAGGCATTCACTTCCCTTTTATTTATTTAGAGTGAGAGGGCACCCCAGTGCTGTAGTTATTTGGCAGCTTTACTATATTGGCTACCATGGAGATTGTAGTGCTATTTTCATTTTGAGATATTGAGGTGATATTACTGTGACATCGTGGTTTGAATTATGCTTTCACAAACTGTCGTTTCAAATATGTGTGGTTATTAGATATCGAATACGCTTCCTTAATCTTTTAAAATCTGACCATTGAACTAAATGGACTTATAAGATTATAAGTTAAGAATTAAATATGAACATGTGAACATTATATTGGACTACTTTGGACTTGTTCATCAGTCCATGGTTTGTGCTATCTTGACATGTGACCACCAGATATTGGATTTATGAATAGTAACGAATCCGAATCTGAAGCGACACAGATCCATATCTGAATCTGGGTTAGGGTGCATTACAATATGATTCTGGTGGAATGTTCAAATTTAATATTATTAATGAAAGTGATTCTTCTAATTATAATGTTGATTCCTTTAATTTATAACATGCTAGATTAGGACATGTTAATTTGAAGTCCATAGAAAACATGATAAAAGTAGGTTTATTTTCAAAATGTTTAAATGAGAAATTAAAGAAACGTGATGTATGCATAAAATCAAAGATTACTAGAAAATTGTTTCACAAAGTAGAAAGAAATACAAAATTGTTAGGATTAGTACATTTTGATATATATATGAAATAAATGGTTTAATTTTATTAGAAGAAGTAAAAGGTATTTTATTACTTTTATAGATGATTTCTCTAAAAATTCCTATATTTATTTAATTAAAACTAAAGATGAGACATTGATAAAATTTGAAATTTACAAAACCGAAGTTGAAAGAGAAGGCAAAAGAAAAAAGAAAAATATCTTATAATCTAGGAAAAAACTTTTATCTATATTTGTTAGAAGGTGATAGAAATAAAATCACAAACTTAATAATGTTACTCAATATAGATGAAAATCGTAAACTTTTAAGAAAGCCATGAATTCTAGAGATGCTTCATTTTGGAAAGAACCAATTAATGATGAAATGGATTCCATTATGTTTAATAAAAAATGGAAATTAGTGAATCTACTTCCAGGGTATCAACTAATAGCTTGTAAATGGATATTTAAAAGAAAATAAAAAAATGGATTAATTGAAACGTTTCAGGCTAGGTTAATAGCCAAAGGTTTTAAATAAAAGGAAGGAGTTGATTATTTGGACACATATGCTCCTGTAACTAGAAGAATAACTATTAGAATCTTAGTTGTATTAGTTTTAACACCCCACACCATGTCACACATATTACTATATGCGTGTCACACTTAGAATACTTACACATATTATATGAATTTGGTAAACACATGGGACCACTTAAATGTATATATATATATATTGATATGACCATTAACACAACTTTAGAAAGGCACCAACAAAAATATATAAAAAAATATGTGAGTGAAACTTATGCCATTGGATAGGCACAAAAGTCTAGATTCCAACAAAATAAATGGCAAGCGAAATAGACACCAAACGAAAAAGGTATTGACAAAAGAGCAACCAAAGGTCTAGCGGAAAAAAAACTGGGTAGCCCAATCGATCTCCCACTTGCCAATTGATCACTCATACCCAAATTTGAATAAGAAAGTCATCATAATGACTTTTCCTTGGCCTTTTGGGTTTCTAATTCATGTAGGGCATTGTGTGGGTCTATAAAATGGATGGAACTCGACCTAAATAGACTTAGAAACCCTAAAGAAGGACCAGAGAGCAAGAGGAAAAGAAAAAGAAGAGAAATGAATAAGAAAGGCTAGGTTTTGCTAAAGTCTTGGGGATTTTTTTAAGAACAAAGATAAGAACAAATTTTGCATTAACTAAGAGTAAGGGACATTAAATTAACTTTGTTTTTGAATTTTATATGTTCATATATGTGATTCAAATATCGTTTTTGAAAAGATTATTTTTGTTTTGATTGGTTTTAAATGGATTTATAAATGTTCTTCATTAGTTTTGAATTGTTTTAAAAGAAGATAAGTTGGTTTTGTAAGGGTCACTAAACTACATTTTTGATTTCCTTAAATTCTTAAAACTGGTCCAAATTTGTTTTGTAAAGATCTACTATGGTTTTGAATGGTTTTAATGCAAAGAACAAGGTTTTCGAACAAGTTTTTGATGGTTTTCATAAACATAAAATACCAAGTTTATTTTGTGAAATCGTTAGGTTCTATATTGTTTTAGAATCACATTATACATGTTAGGGATTGATTTACTACAAGTTTTAATCATTTCAAGTTTCAAAATCATTGGATTTTAAAAAAGTGATTTTTATGTTTTAAAGAACACAAATACTTTTAGTTTTGACATTTGGTTCCATAGGAGTGTAGAGAATATTCTATTGTTTTTTAAGAACTATAGATGTTTACATGATTGATTTATGTATTGAATTTATTGTGTTCTTCATGATTATTATAAAGATTTGATTATTCCATAGTTCTATCGTTAGGAGGATCAAACATCTATGGTTTAAAGTGCTATAAGTTTGTTTATGTTCTACTATAAATTACTATATGTTTTATATTGCTACTATTATTGTTCTTTGTTATTGTTGATCATTTTTCACTATAGTTTTGTTATAAGCCACCATTTATCATCAAAGGGGAAACATTGATGATGCTTAACACACCTAGCTCATGGTGTAAATGACCCTTTTACCAAGGATTATAAATGGTTATCATGTGGTTCTTTTCACTAGAGATAAAATTGATGAATCATGTGGCTTTTATCATCGGAGATTAAATAGTGTAATTGATATCTATATTGGCTTATGGAATTGTTATATGTATTAGCTTATGTATATGGTTTGTTTATTCTATTTCGTTTAATTCAGTGGCATGCATCTATTTTGTTCTGTTTAGACTATTTATATGTTATGTCTTTAATGTTTTTAGTTCAGTATATTCTATATGTTAATTGTTTAGTTCCGTATATTGTTAAGAGTATACAATTATCTATTTTGTTTTGATTTGTGCAAAGTCTTGATCTATTACTCCTTAGTTTATCGTTACCCGCTAAGTTTGTCAAGCTCACCCTAAATTTAGCATCACAGATGATGAGGAGATAGCTGCTTAGCAATTTTAGCGGACAAGATTAGAAAACTTGAAGATTGGATTCATGTTAAGAGACACTAAGACTGTATTTTATTTTAGTTCAATACTTTATTTTTGGTTTATTAGAAAGGAATATAACAAGTTAGTGGATTTTGTGTTGGCTTGATATTTGATTTTAGATGATGGTTTAATTTATGTTAGACTATTAGTTTATGTGAATGGGAATGCTAAAACATGATTATGGATTATTTTTAGGTTTATGAAGATTTTATTACAAATTTATTTATGAGATATGGATGGTTGATTATTTGATATGCAATTCTGCTACGCATAAATAAAAGAATGAACAAAAAATTTATATAGAATTTACAAGTTAAAAATAAATGAATGAATGTTTAAGGTCATATCCCAAAATTCATGGCCCTTTTAGTATAGGTTTCGGGGTGCAACATTAGTTGTTATTTATGATTTAGTTGCACATCAAATGGATGTTAAAACTGTATTTTTAAATGGTGACTTAAATGAAGAAATTTACATGGAATAACCGAAGGTTTTGTTATGACAAACCAATAACATATGTTATGTAAATTAATTAAGTCACTTTATGGCTTAAAACAAACCCCAAAGCAGTGGCATAAAAAGTTTGATAAAGTAACACAGTCCTATGGATTTAAAGTAAATGAAGCTGATAAATGTATTTACGTAAAATTTGTTGAAAATAAAACTGTGATCATTTGCTCATATGTTGATGATATGTTAATCCTTGGAATTGATTTAGACATAATCTTAGTTACTAAAAAATATTTATCATGTTTTTCTATGAAGAATATGAGTAATGCAAATGTTATTTTGAGTATCAAATTAATAAAGAATAGTAATGATATAGTACTTATATAGTCTCATTACATTGAATATTCTTAGAAAGTTTGATCATTTGGATTAGACCTGTATCTATTCCATTTAATCCATGTGTAAAGTTAACAAAGAATAATGGAAGATGCATAGATCAATTAAACTATGCTAGTGTAATTGGTAGCTTTATGTATGTTATACATTGTACAAGACTAAATATAACTGATGTTGTTGGTGTGTTAAATAGATATACACATAACCTTGGATATTGGCAATGGAAAGTTATAAATAAAGTATTTAGATATCTAAAGAAGACAACAAATTGTGGGTACGTTATAAAAAACAACATGATGTGTTGAAAGGATACACAAATGCTAGTTGGATATCTAGTTTAGATGATTCAACTACTGGGTGAATATTCACTATAGGGGACACTACAGTATCTTGGGGATCCAAGAAACAAACATGCATTGCTCATTCCACTATGAAAGCATAGTTTATTGTATTAGCAGTTATGGGCAAAGAGGCGGAATGGATAAAGAATTTACTTTATGAAATACCATTATGGCCTAAACCAATGCCTGTTATCTCTTTGCATTACAATAATGAAGATACGTTGCTAAGAGCGTACACTGGTACATATAATGGAAAAGTCTAGATATATTAGTCTAAGACACTCATATGTGAGGGAACTTCTGAAAGATGGAGTAATCACATTGGAATTTATTAGATTGAAAGAGAATCTAGTGGACCCTTTTACCAAGGGCCTTACAAGGGATATGATTTGGAAGTCGTCCAGGGGGATGGGATTAAAGCGTATAAATTAACTTGACTATGGTGGGAACCCAACCTATAATCAGGTTTAATGAGAAAAATAAAGTATAAAATTAGATGGTATGCATTAAAACAAAGAGATAATAATATCTCTAATCCATCCACAGTTAATGTATGTTTGCATGGATAAAAGAATGTGAGTTTAAGTACTCTTAATGGGTCTCTATCTATATAGAGAAGTGAAATACATGCATATACACTTCAAATAGACTCACCAATTTAAGTGTGGAAGTGAGATCACTTCATTTGAGACTTAAGGTTTAGCCTACTAGAGTACTTATTAAATAGGATAAAAGCACAAGGCCATGAAAGGCTATAAATGTGCTAGCTATGTTTGAAAACTAGTAAGGTGAATTATGTGTTCAATATATCCTATTTAATCAAAATGGGGTCCTTAGTTCAAAACTATGGTTACTAAGCACCTTGACAAATCTTGATGTATTTAGACCAAGTGAAGGTTCAAGTCTGTGTACACCTTCATTTATGTACAATTGGCCGCCTACCCAGAATTGTATACAAGTTCTTTTGTCATTCCAATTTTTTTTAATTTCAAAATGGTGGGGTATTGATGAAATTTTGAAATTTTAAAGGGATTGATCAGGCATATGATCGATCGATCGGTGCTAGCAGGTTGATTGATCAGGAGGCCTAGGTCAGATTGATTGGCCTATATGCGATCGATCAGGATGCTCTCTAGGTGAAACTTTATAACAGAAATGCTGCGATTTTTGTTATTTTTCATTTATGGAAATTTGTAGAGACATGTCAAGGCATCTATAGGCTTGATTCATGACTGTTCAAGATGAAAAAGTGCCTAGAGTGTCTACAGACACATCTCAAGGTGCCCCTATAATTTCTATAAAATATTGGCAATCCCTAACATAAACTTCACTTAAAAAATATCTCTCTCTCTCTCATATCTTTCTAAACCTCTTTGCTCTATGAAATTCATTATTCTCTCTATACACATTTCTAGAAGATTAAAATTTGGTGTTCAATGGTTGATCTCACGGTGCTGCAAACCTCCGATCAACTAGAAAACTTTGGTTGGGCTTATTTTATCCTAAAGGCAAGTTTGCTGACTCGTTGCAGTCTCTATTTTTTTTAAGAATAGAGTAAAGGGTGAATATTATCTTGAGAAAAGTGTGATCCGTGACTCAGGCATTATTAGACATTCATCTTGTCAAATCCTTGCAACCAATTCTTAGTTTCTAACATGAGAGGCATAAAAGGTTTCTTCTTCAACATAGGTTGGCAAGGATGGGTCCCACCTATGTGGGTGGACCCAAGGGAACCTACTTTAAATTAAGTATCACTCCTTGATTCCATAATTCCATGGTATGATTAGGAATATGGAATCCTCCAAATGGAGATCAATAACCTTGATTTTTGTTGATGAGCGATGTTTAGTAACCTTTCTTTTGGCCTTGGATTTACTTTCAACAGTCTGTATGTGCAACAATAGCTTAATCTCTAAATCCTTGGCTTGTTGAAGGACTTTGGCCTTTTTATCCTTGGCCTACTAAATTCTTCTACATCGGTTATCTCTTTTCAGATTGGACCATTGTTATTGAAAAGGTCCACCTAACCAGCAAAATATATCCATTGTTCATCATTGCTTATAAGAACAGTCTTCACTAGTGTATTTCAACCGTGCAAGCATCGTGTGTGTTGTTCTTTATCCACCCTATGTGATTTCATTCATTCAAATGGATCCCTACAAACATATAGATTTTGCTGTGAGAATGAACTTGACATGTATATGCAGATGAGATCCTTCAAAGAAAAACATTTTTGAGTATTAAACTCTTGTCGAATCGTGGTCCTCTAGAAGGTGACCTCCACCTTTAATTCCATTGGAGAAACTGATTTGGGACTGATGGACTTCCTCTTCCTGACCTATAGATCCTCTAAAGCATCCTCATTCACATGGGATGTGTTGGCCATTTCTTCCATGTGACTGTGCAGAATGAGTCTTGTGACTTTCTTGTCTGTTGGGATAGGTTCGAGCACTAGGTCCACAGGAGATACTTTGGGTTTGAGGGACCAACAGGTCTAACCCTTATTGCTTGTTAGCTTCGTAGAGTGGGAGTAAGGTTGGTTTCCTTAGTGGTTTTTAGGATTTAGTTCCGTCCTACACTTTAGTTTAACAGTGTTCATCTCTACGTGTTCCATTCTAAGGCATTAGATTTTGTTCTTGATACTTGGTTTTCTTGGGGCAATCTTACAATGTAAGTTCTAGATTCATGACTGCATTTCTAATGTATGTTTATCCAACCTGTTTCAATGAGAGTAATGTGTTTTTCTCCTAGTCTTGGTGAATGAGATTAGTTTACCACTTTCGAGTGGGACAACACCTACTTACTCTAACCCAAGGTCTTTATCATTGGATTTGTACATCACATGATTCTACATGTAGGGATCAATACATATATTTAAGACTAATTAAAAACTTACAAAATGTGATAGCACATGATAATTATACCTAGGACCACTGTGTCGAAAGTCTTGGCCTCTTCTCCCGTAACATCAAAGACACTTTTATCATCAAGCGGAACTTCACATTAGTTGGCTTGGCGGTAGGGGTGTTCTTTTAGTCAAGACAATCCCAAAGCATATGGTCCACCTAGCCACAACCACAACATTCTCCCATCTCTTTGTAACAAGTGCCACCGTACACTTTCCCACAACTCTTGCATACTTCATGGGGCCCTTGATATGGTGTTTTCCTCTTGGCTGCAACAATGGTAAAGTTCTCTCTATGACTAGTGATGTTGGTGCACTTCCTCTCCTTTTCTCCGATCTTCTAAAGATCCTCACTTTCCCTTTTTTTAAATCTTTCAATTTCTATAACATCAACAAAGGTTCTCAAATGGAATACAATAATATGGGATCGAATGCCAGGCCTAAGTCCTTTCTGAAACTTATTGGTCTTACAAGAGTCGTCAGCTACAATGTAGGATGCAAAACAAGCTAGTTCAGTAAACTTGGTCTTGTACTAGAGTATGGTCATGTTTCCCTAGACCAACTCCATGAGTTCCATCTCATTTTCATCCCAACCACTTCCTAGGAAAAATTTCTCTCGAAAAGCATCCAAGAAAGTGTCCCAAATAAAAGGTTCATCCTTCTCAAAAGATAACGTGTCTCTCAATGCTCGCCACTAATGTTTGGCTTCTCTTCTTAGCAAAAAGGCTGCCAAAACAACCTTCTGGTCTTCACCACAACTTATCACCTCAAATGATTTCCTCAAGTTAAATGATCCATGCTTTGGCTTCCATTGGGTCCAAAGAACCCCAAAACTTTGATGGTCTCATCCTTCAAAACCGCTTAATTGCATTATCTTCATTCTTATGATTTGTCTCATGGGGCTAACCCTCTTGATTTACATGCACCCTAACCATAACTCTCTAATGTCTTAGAAAGCCCCTATTAGGTTCTCTCCTTCTAGCTTAGGTACATTTGATGCCGATCTAGTAATCCTTGGTGGCATTCTTTTCTAAAATTAGAAACTTTATGGTTTTAATATCTAATATTGGAAAAGATTTAATCAAATCAAGAATATTTTCCTTGCATGCATTCATCTTCCATCAAGTTAAGAGTAATTTGTCTCATATCCACTAAAGATTCAGCAAGTCAACAGTAATTTGTCTTCCTCAATCATGTATACACCAAAACACAAATCACCAATCATTCCTTAAAAAATAATCTATTGTCTATATCCAATGATTCATTCATACCTCAATTATATCATATAATCCATCCAATCAATTTTCTACAAAGTTCAAACATGGTTGCTTTGATACTAACTTTATCATGCCCCAAAGCTAGACTCGGATAATAACCCATAAGTGCCCTAAACGCATGGGATTTGGACCATGGTATTAGGACAATCCATCTCTTAGCCATATTCATTTATGTTCTTTCTTATATATATATTTTTCTTCCGTTGCATAATGTTTACCTTGCATTCATTCCATGACATAAACATCATTCACTTATAAAATGATTATAGGGGATAAAAAAATTCCATCATTAACCAAATCAATTACCTTTGCAATAGATATAATCGTAAGCATCAATAACAAGTGTAGTGGAAAATTAACATTCACATATGTATACCTCTTTACCAAATCCATTTAAAGCTGTCTAACATGAAATGAATCCATATACCCAATAATGGTGTAATCATCTATCCTCATAGTATAAGTTTCATCAAACTAAGTATCTATTACATTCCTCAAAGTTCAAATAGTCATCAAGGGACACAATATCAAAGTATAACGCTATAAAGTCCAAAACAAGTCAAACTAAAAGAAACAAATGGGCTTGTCCATATGTACCAAACTCCCATCTATCATACCTACTCATTTCCTATATGAAAATGGTTATAGATGGGTGAGTCCATGGCTTAAAAGTAGGAACATACAAAATATATGTAACGGGAATGGAACAATATATAATGATATGAAAACAATACGAATATGAACAATGCATGCATGACCTCAGAGAATACAAACAACAAGTAAAGTAATATAATATCATGGATGATATCATTTGTTTAATTTGTAGTGCATGCATGTCTCTACTACGATTTAGGTATCAATAGCTAATAGGCTCAAGTAAAGGCATCTCGATACAATGTCATAATATAATCGGTTTGGTTAACTAGATAACCATAAAGAATTAATATTTTTGCAATTCAGATGGGTAAAGAAAAAATTTGGATTTATCTAAAGGGATGTTAATTAGTACAATATAGATATGAAATTTTTTGAATGGGCGTCGGTTATGGTGATATCAATACAGAATTACCGAAACGGTATCAATCGAAATAGAAAAATTCGTAGATTTATCTAAATAGGCATTGACTAATTAGAACAAATTAGAGAGTTACCATAGTAGAGTAACCTCTAGTGGGATACAAATACATTTCTTATACCTAAGTGGATGAAAAATGCATTGATTATCCCTAAAAGGAAGGAAAACACATTGATTATCCCAAACAGAGGGTAACACATTGTTTTTTATGCTCAAGTAGAGGGAAAAATATATGCATTGTTCTTTATCTCTAAGCAGAGAGAAAATGCATTGTTCTTTATCCCTAAGAGAATGGCAAAACAGATGTATTGTTCTTTATCCCAAAGCGGAGGGCAAAATATATGCATTATTCTTTATCCCTAAGGAGAGGGAAAAATAGATGCATTGTTTGTTATCCACAAGCGGAGGGCAAACACATTATTCTTTATCCCCAAGCAAAGGGAAAAATAAACCATACAAATATATCCAATTGGATTAATATGAATATTGAAATTCAATAAGATCATTTGAACAAGTATGATCAAAGCAATACATTCAATAAGATAAATGAGATCAATAGAATTAGAGTGATCAGTAAGATCAATGTTACCAATAGGTTCCAATCACATTGAGAATCCCCAAGCGGAGGGCCAATACAATCCATAGAATCAATACAATTGAAAAGACTAACATATTCAATGAATTTAGCACAATCAAAATATCGATGAGATCAAATAGATTTGATGTAATCAATATGGTTTAAACCATCAATGGGTTCAATACAATTAATAGAGTCAATTCCAACAATGTGCTTCATTAGATCATGATGGATGCAATTCAAGTCAATTTGAATCTCAAAACACTTCATTTGGGAGTCATTTCTTACCAATCACATCAAGACCTTAATGAGGGTAATCCATTACTCTAAGAATTTCATAAATCACTAAGTCTTAGATTTACACAATACTTCAGCTTCAAGAATAAAGTTCTATATGATGATAGAATCAATGACTTACAATTTAATTCGAGATGACAAGTAGAATGTCTATAACTCACAGATTCAAAAAATTCACATGAGTTCTATAGAGTTTAGCCATAGCTTGTTCAATCAAAGCAATGAGATCAATAGATTTGGGATAGATGGAATTAGATGGACCCTCTTACACAATAATTTTCATATAAACCAATCACAGATTCCATAGAAATTGATTTCAACATTAGATACAAAGATCTAGCTTACAATTTCTTAAGGATTTTAGATTTATTATTACATAGATTCAAGATCAATAGCTTTCAAGGTAAGTACACGAAGAATCAAATATAAAATGGAGAAAATGAGGGAATCAACATGATTTGATCATATGGAAAATCAAAGATCAAAGAAAATTGGTAGCATATTACACATCTCTACTTACAACCTAAGGATCCAAAAGTATCATCATGAATTTTAACAAAATTAAAGAGAATTTGCTAATATCCAAAGGTATCAAAGGGAATCTCATCATAATTTACAGAAACAAGCAGTGCATATGATGCATTACTACTTGTAATCAAAGATCCATGGATATCAAAGTGAATTTCCATCAAGAATCAAAGAAGATCAAATGCAATTAGAATGAGTCAAGATAGGTTTCATCAAAATCATAGAGATAAAGAATGCATGTTGTGCATCACTACTTACAAAACAAAGATCTAGTGTAGATGTAGATTTTCCTCTTGGCAAATCCTTTTTTGTTTGTGCATGGTTCAACCAATTTTCTCTAAACTCTTCTTCTCTATAGATCAATGGTGGAAACCATCAAAATTCAGTAATTTAATGTAGATTTAATGTAGAATAGTAAGACAATCTTAGATTTAAGAAATTACCCCCATAGAGCAAACTTCTATGGCTTACCTCTATCAATTTGGAGCTATTTTCCTCCACTTTTGTCAATTCTCCTATTATTCCTTTATTCCTCTCTTTCTTCTATCATATGATCCATTTTAAATAAATTTGGAGTCTTAATTTGTCATTTGGGGGTTTGGGTACAAGTGGAAGGTCAAATTCCAAGATTACCCCCCAAAAATCTTAGAGTTTTAAGTACAGAACCCAACATGACTAGTTAGGATTCATTCTTGATCGGTTAGGAAATCCTGATTGGTTAGACAAAACCCCATTTGTGGGTTTATGGTCCTGATCAGTCAAGATTTTGTCTAAATCAATCATGATTCTAAAATTGGTATTTTTTGGGTCTTTTTCACTCCTATTTCACTTCTTTTGGTTTTTAAACACCTCCCACACATGTATTGACATGTTACTGGCCTACTTAGGTCTGAAAAGGCTTAGGGTTGGTTCTTATGTTGAGTTTTCCATATATTTTGACCTAAGTGGGTAATTAAGGCAAGTCCAAGGCCTTATAACACATTGAAAGAGTTGTAGGGTGTTACACTCTGTGGGCATACATGACTTTATATAGGACTCCAACACAAGTAACCCCATATTCCTTGGCCTTTAAAGTAGAGATAGTCCTTCTAGTAGAGATTCAAATCCATTCACTTCAGGTGACAAGTCAAGAAAATCTCACCAAAGAAGAGTGTCAAGGTGTAGTAAGTGAAGCTTGAAGGACTCAATGAAACCTGCCTAAAAGTACGATAGAGTTTAAAATTGTACCAACCTTGCATGGATTGTGCACCTACAATAGAAAAATAAATTTCTAATCATTCATCAATGGTGACCTTTTCCTAATGGCCAAAACACCCATCTTCCGAAAAAGAGGAAGAAAATTTAATGCTAAATGGGAAGGTTCATACGTTGTGGAGAAGGCTTATTCATGTGGCTCATATTTACTATGCGACCTCAAAGGTGAAATGATATTTCGTGTAATTAACTTATGGTTTCTAATGTTGTATTATCCCTAATTGAAATAGGATCACAATATAAGATCAAGATGTATACAACATACCTGAAAGAGCTACAAATTATGTTGGCTTGATCTTTGGTGCATCCCTAACAACAAAAAAATTTCCTCCCTTAAAATGACCTATGTTGGCTTGATCCTGATCTTCTTGTGCACGTAGGCAATCTAAGATGTCATACCTTAGGTATGGTCATGTACAATTAAATAGTATATATATATATATATATATATAGAAAGGGCATGATGAAAACTGCTAGGGGCATAAAAAATCTAACCATTACAAGACCAAAAACATTGCAGATTCGATTGAAAACCAATGATGGTGGTCTAGACATAACAATCATGTGAACCCCAACCTTAGTGAAAACTTACAAGGGCACAAAGGAAAAAAAGGGATAAAATATCATCTTTTGAACTATGTTGGCTTGATCCCATTCCTATATGGGTATGTGGGCAATTTGATTACATTCATATTTGATGCAGTCATAATCCATAGAAACATTTTGAGGTCTATCCAACCTTGAAAGTATGAGAAAAAAAGAGGCAGACAAACAATTCTGTAATACCTAGCATTATACTAAAAGGGTAAAAATGTAATTTAATACACTTAAGGGTAAATTTTCCACTTCACATGTTTATACAGACCTTAGAGTGGTTTAGGAACACATTGAACCAAGTTAAAAGCGTAAGACTCAAGTTAAGTCTTGGACTTGTCAAGCTTGAGAGTTATCCTGATTGCCTATTTGAGGTAACTTTCTTGGATCACCAACACCAATCCCGAGTGAGTTAGAGTACAAATCATATGCTTATAGAAATATATAGGAGTCTACTTTCCAACCCATTAAATAGAGTGTGATTACGAGCCTCCTAGGAGAATTTATGACAATTCTCCTACAAAGAGTCAGTGCTGATAGACCCACAAAATTAGGGTAACTTCTCTAGCCTATAGATATGAATCTAGAGTGAATTAGAAGGTGATCTATACCTTTTTAGAAATGTATTGAAGTTTAGTTTCTAACCCAATAAATGGAGATCGATTTAAAGTTTTGTAGAGAAAGTAATGAGCATTTTAGTGCAAGGGGGTATAAGTTGAGAAAATTCTGTCCATTTGGATCAATCCAGGATCGAACTAGGACCTCTCGGGTATCAGTAAAATGCATGAATAGTGTTAGATCGATCCAAATGCCCAGATTACAATTTTTTGAGGAATATACAAATTTTTTTTCTTCAATTTGGAGAGTGTGGAACACACCCAATTTGACCCCAAATACTATAAATATACTAAGGGAACCCTAATACCCTTATTTTACACCAAAAATAGGTAGAAGAAGAGGGAGAGAAGGAAAAACAAGTTTACAGTTATGGTATGAAGGATTTTGGAGATTTTTGAAAGAACAAAGCTAGGAACAAAGTTGTGATTCAACAAAGAGGTAAGAAATGATGCAATCTATCATTTTTACTTAGATCTTAGTTATCTAATGATATTGATATCATTTTTAAGAGTTTTTACAAGTTTCACACAAGTCTTGAATGAATTTCTGAGTGAATATTATAAGAACCATTGAAGAACTTCTTAAGCATGTAAATGTTGAATTTTCACAAAAAAAAGTAATTATTTTCCATAAGTATAATGATGATTTTGAAATCCTATAAAGTATAGACTATCATGTAGATCAAGGCATGTGAAAATTTGTATTGCATAAGATAGTTTTTAAGAAAATACTA
>JAOXJP010020206.1:0-17333 GCA_025762735.1 Platanus orientalis | reverse complement strand
AACAGAGAGCCAATCGAACAAAAATCTATAAATAGAAAGGGACAACTCCACATGACTCTTCTGTTAGCCCCAAACGATCCTAGCCTTCCTTTCCTTCCACAAACCCCAATAGATCGCACCCAGAAGGGTTGACCAAATAACCGAGGGAAGACCTTGCAAATCATTAATCCACTAACCTGAAATCAGCTCACAGAAGAAGTTAGGGAAAGACCAGGAAAGCCGAAGACGAGTGAAAAAGAAAAACCAAATAGCATTCACTATGACACAATGAACAAACTGATGATCCACAAATTCCTCCTCCCTCAAGAAAACACAACATCTATTTGCCAAATTCCAACTTCTACTCTAAAAAGCAGCCAGAGTGAGAATTTTATCCAAAAAAGCAGTCACTTAGAAGATAATAAACCTTTTATATTCAAAACCCAAACCCAATCATTCAACAACCTGGGATTTGGCCTAATACTATCTACCAAACTAAGAAACCTACCCATCTCATCCATTTCCCAGTCATTCAGATTTCGACAAAGCTTTGGGATCCAAATATTCCTTTCAAAATCAAAAGAGTCCACCAAAACCTTAGGATCCAAGGCTAACCCTCACAATACTCTGAAAGCATTCTTCAAAGGGGCATCCCCCACCCACTTATCTTCCATAAACCTATTATCCCTTTTAGACCCCACCTTGAAACAAATGTGCTTCCAAAACAAATCTCTCAACAAATTGATATATTTCCATAAAGCACACGCATGCCTCAACCGAACCGCATTAGGCACCTGATGAAAATTTTCACCAAATTTAGCCGCCACCACCTAACGCCACAAATTCACACTCTTAGTACCAAATCTCCAGAACCATTTAGCCAAAGGCACTCCATTATGATTCTTAATAAGCCTCACCCCGAGACCAACTGATGCAGACATTAGAGCAAGGTGGAGCCCACACAGGGCCTTGGTGGGGTCCACACAAGAAAGCACATGGAGACACATGATAGAGTATTTTAAAGTTATTTTACTGTTTTACTTAATAGTTTATGAGTTATTACACTCTAGGACATGGGAGTCATTTTAATTTTATTTTTGGGTATTTTGTAATAAGGGTGTTGAATGAAATTCTCTAGAAGGGATTGATTTTGGCACTTTTGTTTTTAGAAAGTCAAGTTTTTTGTAGTTTTGACTTTAGAAAAGGCTGAAGTGGCATATAAGCCAGTAGTTTAGGAGTTTCTAAGTTGATTTATTACTATTTTCATGAGTTTGTAAGTCTATTAGACTCTATGACATGGGAGTCATCTTAATTTTATTTTTAGGTATTTTGTAACAAGGGCATTGAATTAAATTCTCTAAAAGGGCTTGATTTTGGCACTTTTGTTTTTAGAAAGTTAAGTTTTCGTAGTTTTGACTTCAGGAAAGTCTGAAGTGGCAAATAAGCTAGTAGTTTAGGAGTTTCTAAGTTGGTTTATTACTATTTTCATGAGTTTATGAGTGTCTATATATGGGTTGACGTTTTTGTACTTGGTATGATGAAATTAATAAAAAATTTAGTTGGTTCATATTCTCTATTAGTAAACTCCATCTTTTCTTCAAGCTTGAAGAATCGTCAAGTCCTTGTTGCCTAAGGTTTGGCTTGATTGGTGATTTTCAAGTTTTGAGTTAGTTATTTCCCATAGGTACACCTATCCCTTCTATTATTCTTTCTTTTCTTCTTCTTATCCTCCTCTTTCTTTTTTTTCTTTTTTTTCCTCTCTTTCTCTTTACTGTTTTTCATTTTTTTAGCTTCTTGAAACAAGTGTGCAACCGGAGTTTTTATATAACTTCATATAGCTAGAAATCTAGAAAAAACTGAAATTTGGTATACATACTCCTCACATACTTTAGAATCACCTTGTTAAATTTCAGAATTTCTTAACACACAACCAGGAGTATGTCAGTAATTTCGGATTTCTGACCAAAAATTACAGAATTACCATTTTAGGTTTCTTTGTTCTCTTTTCCCCATCTATTCTTGTTTCAAGTCTTCCAAAACTCTCTAATCAAGTTTTCTCTTCTATTTTCATTAAATTTTGAGTACTTGAAGTTCAATTATTGGTTCTTTAACCTTATTCTTATTTCCTCTACATAGCTTAGGTTTGATTAAGATGTTTGGCTATCATTCTACATCAACTTTGGTATCATCTCTTTTGCGCTACATCACCATCACCATCCATTAGGGTACAAAGAGTTTTCCAATCCACCAAGTGATATTTATGATAGTCCTTTGCATCCTTCCAAAGAAAATTACAGAAAGACAATTCAATTTTGTCAGTCTTAAACAACAGAATGGCAAAAAGAGAAAGGTAGTAATTAGGAATAGAGGCCAAGGTTGCCTTTCGCAACGTCATCCTCCCTCCTTTAAACAACAAATCCAATTTCCTAGAATCCAAGCTTAAGGAAATCATTTTTACCACCAAGTCTCACATGGCTTTGGACTTAAACTGAGGCCCTAGAGGCAAACCAACATACGAAACCAATAGAGCCAATTTTATAACCCAAAATTCAGGCCAAACCCTCCATTACTAATCTCCCCCACTTAAAACAACTCACTTTTGGCCAAATTGACGTTCAAACCAAACACAGCCTCAAAATAATTCAGAATACATCTCAAATACCCCAGTTATCCAACATCCGCATCACAGAAAATCATGGTATCATCATAGGACCTCCAATAGGATCTATGGTTTGATTATTAATTATTGTTGGTGTCAAGATCAGAAGGTGATTAGAAAATAAGTGAAAAAACTTTATATTGATTTGTACAAAGAGGAGCACATCATTAGACATTTTTCTTGATGGGATGGAGTTCAATCGTATATCAAGTTTGGATAATTCTTTGTTGGAGGGAAATTCTCTGAAAATGAAATTTGAAAGATGGTTTCTGAAATGAAACGAGATAAGGTGCTAGGCCTCGATGGTTTTACTATTTCTTTTAAAACTATTAGGACATTGTTAAGGGTGATCTTTTGGAAGTATTGGATGAATTTTACTATTCAAAAGAATTTTATGAACATCTAAATAATGTCTTCATTCAACTGATTCCGAAGAAGCATAACGCCAAGGATCTGAAACATTTTCGTCCCATTAGTCTTTTGTGTAGTGTCTATGATGTAGCACAAGCCAAAGATACCCAAAACTAAAGGCAACACACAAATAAAATGTCAATCCAAATGGAAACATCATTTCCAACATTGTTTCAAACACTTGGTATACAGCATAAACCACAATAGATTGTAATCACATATAAGTTTATGATTTCTTCAAATATCATTTAAGGATGATTCCCAAAGAAGTTGTGAGGATCAAAGGATTAGGTCCAAGGTTAGCCGGTTGTAATAGCCTAAGTTTTCTTTAAGAACTCAAAATCATAAAGGATGTAATCCTCAAGTAGCCACAGGATACAAGAGAGGTATTCCTATGATAAAAGGTTGAAAACGCTAAGTAAAGGTTGCTGAAAAGATCTAAGCAACAAGGTTTAATGGTGGACAACCCAGACAAAAATAAAGAAGAAGAAGAAGAAAAGAGAATAACAAATTAGGAGATAGTTGTACCTATGAGGAAATCACCAACCAAGACAAGCTTCAAGCACCAAAGACTTGAAGACTCTTCAAGCCTTAAAAAGAGAAGTTCCACTCATGCAAAGCAAGAAACAAACTAAAATTTTATTAATTCTATCATGTCAATACAAAAAAAATGTAACCCATATATAAGCTCACAAACTCATGAAAATAGCAAAGAACCAACTTAAAAACTCTTAAACTATTAGCTAACTTGATACCAAAGACTTTCTTAAAGTCAAAATTACTAAAAACTCCAATTTCTAAATACAAAGTGTCAAAATCAGGCCCTTCTAAAACATTTCGTTTAACACTCCAAGAGGGCCCCACTTTGACTTGTTGACTCTAAAATTACTAAAATACCATCGGCAATAATGCCTTATTACACAAATACTCAAAACCAAAAATTAAAATGACTCCCATTTCCTAGACTAGTAACTCATAAACTATTAAGTAAAACAATAAAATAACTTTTAAAAATTCCATCAGGTTCCTCCATGTGCATTGTATGTCTTCATGTGTGGACCCCACCAAGGCAATTCGTGGGCCCCACCTTGCTTTAATGTTCGCATTAGTATATAAGATCATTTCTAAGACGCTTACTTCCCGACTGAAGTTGGTTATGAATGGTATCATTGTGCATCCTCATAGAGCCTTCATTGATGGTAGGAAAATTTCAGATAGTGTGATTTTTGCCAATGATGCGTCGAGGATCAGAGACGTTCTGGTCGAGGTGGCCTGATTTGTAAACATGATTTGGAGAAAACGTATGATCAAGTTAACTGGAATTTTTTGCATTATGCTCTTAAGAGGATGGGGTTTGTTAATAAATGAAGAAGTAGGATTTTTTTGTGTCAAAATTGTGAATTTCTCGACTCTGGTTAATGGTACCCCGGTTGGATTTTTTAGAAGTTCAAGGGCCTGATGCCAAGGTATCCCTTATCGCCCTTCCTTTTTATCATTGTGTCCAAAGTGCTAAGTAAAATGCACACGGGAGCAGAACACGACTTTACTTTGGGGTTTCCGGTTGGGAATGAGGAGTGCAGAGTATCCCATTTGTTGTTTGCAGAATATACCATGATTTTTTGTGAAGTGGATGTTGGACAATTGGGTTATTTGAGATGTATTCTGAATTGTTTTCTGGCTATATCTGGTCTGAATGTCAATTTGGCCAAAAGTGAGTTAGTTCAAGTGGGAGAGATTAGTAATATGGAGAGTTTGTCTTGGATTTTGGGTTGTAAAATTGACTCTCGGCCGACTCCGTACCATGGTTTGCCTCTGGGGGCTCAGTTTAAGTCCAAAACCATGTTGGACCCAATGGTAAAAAGGATTTCCTTGCGCCTAGACTCATGGAAATCGACTTTGTTATCTAAAGGAGAGATATTAACATTGATAAAGGCAACCTTGGCCTTTATTCCTAATTATTACCCTTCTCTTTTTACCATTCCGATGCCTGTGACTGACATAATTGAATTGTCTTTCCATAAATTTACCCTCCAACAAGAATTATCCAATCCTGATATACGATTGAATTCCATCCCATCAAGCAAAGGTTTAATGACGTGTTCCTCCAAGTACAAATTAGTACAAAAATTTTCCCCTTCCTTTCTAGTCTCCCTCTAATCCTGACACCAACAATAATTAATCATCAAATGATCAAACCAACAGTTCCAAAAAATCAACCACTTCAAAAGACAAAGAAGGGCCATAGACACCAAAAAAGACTCAATCCTCCAGATTTCCTTTGAAACAACATCTAATTGATACTAAATATGTACCAATCTCATGATCCAACACCTCAATAATCTCATCATCCCATATCAATAAAATCCTACTAAAGGCCCCCCCATGAAGGAAGAGCCAACCAAGACTTAGAGCTAGACCCCCACACATCTTTGATAGTTAATTCATTCATTGATGAAATCTTAGTTTCTTGCAAATAAACGATATTCAGCTTAACAATAAAAATGCTTTGATTAACAGCAACCCTTTTGTCCATATTTCCCAATCCTCGAATGTTCTAAGACAAAATCTTAAGATCCATTGATCACACAAGACTGATAACCTTTCCCCTCCACAGACTCTCTTCACTTAGCCACCTAGCCTTCTTCTCATGGATAACTGCTCTCTAACTTTTTTGGTTCATTTTTAGGTCTTTTAGGCACCACATACCTACTTTCTACATCCAATAAACCACAAGATCTTCTTGACTTAATCCTATTAAACAAATCGATCGTTTCATTTTCCAAACCATCAAAAGACTTACCCGTGCATGGTGGGAATTCATGTAGATGAGGATAAGTTTTCAAACTTAACTCATATGTTAGGGTGCAAGATGGGTGCTTGGCCTATTATGTATTTGGAAACGCCTCTTGGAAGGAATCCAAGGGCAGTGAGTTTTTGGGATCCAGTTGTGGAAAAGGTTTCTAAGAAATTGGCTTGTTAGAAAAGGTCTTATATCTCTATTGGAAGAAGGATCACCATGATCAAGGCTACTCTTTCTAGCATCCCCGTTTAATACACGTCACACTTCAAGATGTTGTGTAAGGTGGTGCGTGATTTAGAAAAATATCAGCAAGATTTTTTGTGGGAAGGGGGAAGCCAGAAGAAAGACCATTTAGTTAAATGGGAGGTTGTTCTAAAGCCTAAGGAGGAAGGTGGTTTAGGCCTTGGTCATCTTAAGGAAAACAATTTGGCCTTGCTTGGTAAATGGTTGTGGAGGTCCAGCACAGATCAAGGGAGTCTTTGGCAATCCGCCATTCTCAATAGATATGGACGAGACTCTAATAGGTGGGACTGCAATCAATCTCTCCCTCGGTCTCATTCCCTCTATTGGCATCATATTACCCGGATGTCTCCTCTTTTCCTCCCCTATACTCGTTTTATTCTTGGTAATGATCATAAATTTTGATTCTGGAAAGACCTTTGGTGGGGCGAATCCATTCCTGCTACTTCTTACCCCCGTCTATTCCGTATAGCTCTTCATAAAAATGTCACAATGGCAAAAGTTCTCCCCGGGCCTTTGGGTCTTAATTGGAACCTTCCATTTACCCATGACCTGTATGACTGGGAGATCCCCATCATGGGGAATTTGATGGACGATCTCCATTTGGTGTATTTCGATGGGGAGGAAGGGGATTCTCATTTGTGGTCCCCCTCTTCTAATGGCAAGTTTTCGTCTAAGTCCTTCAATCTTATGAATAGTGACTTCTTCGTTCTTTTCTATCCCAATCTCCGAAGTTGGAATTCCGCAACGCCTTCCAGGGTAAAGGCTTTTGCTTGTTTTGTGGTCCTTAGTCGTCAAAACACTTTGGACATGTTGCAGAGGTGGCGTCCTTTTATGCTGCTATCCCCTTCTATTTGTCCCCTCTGTTGGGGGGACGAGGAGTCTAGGAACCATAACTTTATCCATTACATCTTTGCTTCTAAGATTTGGAACTATTTCTGAATGGCCCTTACGGTTCATGATCCAACGACGTTTTCGGTGAATGTTCTTTTCTTCCAATGGGGTCCAGGGGCGAGATGTGACAGGCACAAGTTGTTTCTTCATGCAATCCTCTTGGGGTGGTGTGGGGCATTTGGAAGGAAATGAACAAACGGATTTTCAAAGACGTTAAAAGGAATGCTTGGGAGGTGATTGACTCAATTGTTTGTGAGGTTAGCTCTTGGTGCTTATGAATAAGGAATTTCATGACTTCTCCTTAAATGATATGGTTCGGGATTGGATCCCTTATCTCAAAGGCCAGTATCCCCCTGCGGGGGCAGTGACCAAGGATTCAATCCCACCTCATGACAAGGTCAAACTTAATTTTGATGGTGCCTCTTTCAGGAATCTTGGTCCAGTTGCGTATGGTTGTGTCATAAGGGATTCGTTGGGGCAGTTGTTGTGGTTTAAAGGAAGTCCCATTGGCACTCAAAGCGCAATCTATGCGGAACTTATAGGGCTTTTTGAAGGTCTAAAGATGCTCAAAGATAAAAGGTTGAGGGGTTGCATTGTGGAGGGAGATTCCTCAACGATCATCTCTTGGGGAAGGGGAACTCAAAGTGGTGCTTGTAGACTGCATCAGTTCGAGGTAGAGATTAAATCTTTGATAGTTGATATGGATATGGTTTTAAGATGCATCCCTCATGCTCAAAATAGGGAGGCCGATACGATTACCAAGTGGAGTGTTGGGCAGAATTTTTTGTATGAGAGGGGTCATATGCCTAGAGATCGACATTGCGCTCTTTGTTTTGTTTTGGTTGTTTTTGTTATTGCAGTTTGTTGTTGTAGGCCTTGTGCCAATTTGTACCTTTTGTTTTCTCTTTTAATGCAATCATTCATTATTCATCAAACAAAAAAAAGAGAGATACCCAAAAAAGGACCAAATTCCTCCATCTTGTGCAGCACCCACTTGAAAACGCACTTCCCATACCTCTCCCAAACTCTTTAATCAATAAAAAATTTAGGTACTCACATAAAATAGGAGTAACGTCACCATTACCAAAAACCATCTCAAAGAACTCAAGACTTCTAAATTCCATTGCCCCCTCCCCGACCCCTAAAGGCTCAACATTAAGAATACCATCCCTAACCCCATCAAACTTTGTCCCCGACTGTTTAACCAACACCAACTGTTTCCCCAAGTTTCCCCAATCACCATTCAAACCCAAGCCATCCCCATAATCTCCATGGATAAAATTCTCACTCCTTCCAAAACATCCATGATTCCTACACAAATCAAGAGTAAAAACAAACATAGAGGAATGGAAATATGGATAAAATAGCAATTACCTTTACCATATATGTGTCTAATGGGGAATATGACAGAAGACTTCTACTGATCATGACTAGGTTGAATCAACATCAGGCATTCTTTAGCTTTCATCTTCGACTCATCTGAAATCCCCACACCATCAACAACAATAGAAGCCCTAGGTGATGAGATCATAAAACAAGAAGGATGCCCTCAACAACTAGAACAGCCCAATCCGACCACAACTAGGGATTCAAATCATGATGAGAAGTACAAGTTTCCTTGCATGGCAAGGCAAAGGACTTCACACAACAATCGATAAGCGGAACGGGAGGCCTCAAATTCACCACAGCTCCACCAAAGAACTCAGCACTTGCCAACTCGTCATGCCCCAACTTCTGAGGAAGGAAACCAAACACCATCACATTCACAAAACTCTAACACCCAACTTAGATGCAGAACCCTACAAAGAAGGGTTCCAGGCAAATCGGGCAACAACACCTCTTACAAATCAAACGACTCCTTGGCTTCAAGCATCTGGCCAGACAACTCATTCAGAATAGAAGATTTCAAAATCCTAGAACACCAAGAATCCAAAGAAGTATTATCACGCCGTGCCACTATTGGAATCCTTTCCACCACAAATTCACACGATATCGGCACCCGCAAACTCTACTGAGCCCTAACAAAATCAAAGGGAACAGTAGATTCACACCACCACAAACTTACCTTCCACAAGCCACAAGTTCTCATCACCACGAACAATTCATCAAGAGCACCCTCCCTATCCCAAGAGATCACACTATCAACAACCACGTTCTGCATAACTAGTTCAAGAACACTCGTCGGAAAAGACAACTTTTCCAACAAAACTAGACCATTATGAGGGAAGGTATGGGCCTGAAATCAATCAAGAGGCCCAATACCACTATTAGAAACCTAGGTTAAAGATTCCCATTCCTTCGATCCAATGCCCTTGAATCCGGTTTTCAAACCCAATGCGAACCCAATTTGCTCATATTCATTAGAGCCAAAGAAATTCCTATTAAAATTAACTCTATAACCCTATTTAAAAAAAAAAAACCCTTACCTATCCTCTCTTGCCTATGACGAGGCAACATTGTTTGTCAACCATTAAAGGGGCCCACATCCATTGCATGTGTCACGCCCCAAACCCACACCCGAAGATTAGGGTGATAATGCAGAAACGCACATGCACAGCGTCACAGATCTCAGAGTGTGACATTACTCTTTCCTTGCAAAAGAGGTTTCTTACTTAACTTACTAATTTACAACGTATATACATTTTTTTTTCATTCTTTTTATTTCTTTTATCCAATTATTATCCTCAATTACCAAACATTCACAACAAATGCATAATCATAAGATAATAACATCCATCCATAAAGTGCAGCAAAAATATAAACATGAACATTCTAAACTACGCAGCAGAAAAAACTCAATAATATCTCTAACATCCAACTTTAAAGTTATAATCTCCAAATAAACAGTAACATCATGTGGGCCTCTACACTGGCCAATCAACAAAGTGTTTCCAACGTAATTACAAGTACCTCAAAATAACGTCTATTGTCATAAATCCCTATTCATACATGAATAAGTACTGAACATAAAAAGAACATAAAGAAGTAAACTAGCGGCCCTGTCTCCCATGATCCATCATTAAGGCCGAACCTACAAAATACTATATACTATCAGGCACCACCTGAAATGGTGGTAAAAACATGGGTAAGCTATAAAAACCGTGAGAGAACATACATAATGTTCTACGGAATAAATCGAATGTCACGAGTACGGAACGATACCAGATCAGAACAAATGAATTATATAAAAGTCGATTTAACTATAACAATAATCAGAATCTAGTAAAGGTTCCAAAAGTATATAAGTTGAATCAACAAAAGCTCATAACTGAAACAAATAATGCATAGCTCATAAGGAAAGTGTAATGTGCAATGCAAATGTTCGTTTTAAAAATACTCATAAATAATTAGGCGTTATTAGCACCTCTCAAATAGGTTGTTTTATCTGAGAGATATCAAAACAGATGCATGCTCATGGAAGTCTAATGCAACTCTCAAACTCAAATAACCCATGAAGGGTTTCCAACAAAGCATACATTGAATCAAAACAATTCAACCCATGTAGGGTTCCTAAACCAAATCTCATCAAAACACCTCGTAACAAATCCAACAGATTAGCCCACGTAAGGCCTCTAACAAAACTAAAATCATGTAACCCATATAAGGTCTCTACAAAACGGAAATCTCATACAACCCATATAGGGTCCTTGACAAAACTAAAATCTCAAACAGAAATGGAGGGCAACTAGTGTCGTGTTCACCTATCAATGTCACCCGGTGATTGGGTCCAAAAATGGGTTATAAGACCAATATAGCCCGCCAATATCCCCCAAGGCTTCAAGGGTTAGCCCGCAAAAATCCCCGAAGGCATCAAGGGTTGTGGGCAACTAGTGTTGTCTTCACCTATAAATGTGACCTGGTGATTGAGTACCTAAACTAAAATGGGTCTATAAACCAATATAACCCACAAAAATCCCCCAGGGTATCAAGGGAGTGTGCAACTAGTGTCGTCTTCACTTATTAATGTCACCCGGTGATTGGGTCCAAAATAAAATCATCGGAACCAAAATGGTACTCTAAAATCCATGCATATGTAAAGTAATATGTAGTTGCATAAGGATACAATGCAAGAGATGTCCATGTAACGAAACTCATTTGTGAAACCATGTGAAGCTCAGGCTTAAACCAAACGGAAAATAATAACTCATACTCACCAAAACCAAAAGCTCGAAATTCCTCTTATGACTTTCCAAACCGACAAAAGCATAAAAGTCTCAAACAAGTCATGTGGATCCAATAATACTAATATGGAATTCATCTGATCAAATGTAGGTGGAGACAATCAAGTCAGAAGCATAATAATAACATTAATGATTAACTATCATATGAAATAGACCAAGCAACAAAGTTTGGAGCTAATCAAATTAAGAAGAGACCACCAACTAACTATGATAATATGAATAGAAATCTCGAGTATAAGGGAAACCAAGGTAACTTCAAGCATAAAACACAGTAATCATTTCCCCTTTTTAAAATTTCACAAGAATCCAACCTTATTACAATTAATCATAGAGTGAAACTTAGGATTTCAATGAATCAAAAAATGAGTAAATCTTACTTGAAACATGCCTAAATACGAATAAATCTAGTGATACCCATATGAAATTCAGAATTTCCTACAAACAAAAGCTTCTACTAGGACATAATGGAAGAAATCACTCCATGGAATCAATAGAATCATCCAACACATAGATCTAGCACCAAGTGACGAAAATCTGTAATATCACCCAAAATGGCAATTAAAAAAATGGAGGAAAATGAAGTAGAGGCATAGAGAAAATAAGTTAGGAACTCACTAATACTCCATGGATTTAGTTCTAGGATGAAGGAAAACTTATTAAACTTCAAATACCTAGCAAACAAGTGATATAGGAAGCCAAATACCAACCAAAATGAAGATTAAACAAGAAGAAAATAGTTAAAGAACAAAGGAGTAGCACATCATATATGAACATTTACTAAAATCTCATAAATCTTCAAATCAAATGATGTGAATCCACCAAAACTTAATAGATTAACAATCAAGTGGTATAGAAACCAAAATACTAGTAAAAACAAGGGATAGTCATGAAGAAATTTGTAGGAGAACAAAGTAGTAGAACACCAAGTATGTAAACTCACTCTTTCAATTTTCCTCTTAGCTCAAGCTCCAAAATCCTCAAGAACTTTCATCAATTCCTACTTATCTTCTGTAAAATAATGTAGAACTAGTGTGAATTAGATAGAGAATGAAAATCTAGAAGAAAAATGAGCTAACCTAGTAGATTTTAAAGTTGAGAGTGAAACTTACCAAAATAGGGGAAAATCTTCCTCTTCCTCTCCCAAGCTTTTCTAATCACCCAAACATTTACTCTTTTTGTTCTAACTGACCTAAAGGAGGGTTAAAAGGTGTTATAACTCATCCAAAACGAGATCCCACATGTGTGGGGGTCAAATGGTGGCAAGCCACGTCCTAAATGGCACAAAAATGTAAATTATCAGACATTTTTCGTATTTTGGGCATTCTATGATTGATCATGAGGTTTGTGATTGATCACGAGTTGTGATCAATCATGGACTTTGTGCTCGATCATAAATTGTATGCCCAAACACTATTCATGATCAATCATGCAGTTTGTGATCGATCACGGGCACAACCCAAAAGGTGTGCCCCTTGTGCGTGATCGACCACGCCTTAGATCATAAATGCTCAACTTCCAACTTTGACACTTTTCTGTAAAATGGGCATAACTCTCTCTAGAAAACTTATTTTTGCAAACGGTTTATTGGATTAGAAAACTAGACTCAAATAACTTTCTTAAAAAGTAAGGATCATAACCTAGTTCACTCGGTATTGGTGTTAGTGGGTCCGGGAAGTTACCCCAAATACACTGGCTTGTCAGCATAGACATCTAAAATGAGCAGAACTTCTAGAAACTCGTAATTACACACCATATGTTTTTTCGGGAAGGTAGACTCCTAGATCTTTCTATCAAGGTATGGCATGACTCCCAATTATCTTGATATTTGTGCCAATGGGCCTGCAAAGGTACCTCAAATGCAGTTGGGATATCTTCGAACCAGATGGGTTCGAGGCCCAACTTGGGTCTTACAGTTCTAACTTGATCCAACGGGTTCCTAAACCACTTTATGGTCTATTTAAACATGTGAAATGATAATTTCCCCTTTATGAGGATAAAATTATAGTTTTGCCATTTTTATACAAAGTGCGTCATTACAGCATGGTTAACAATAGTCCCCGCATCACTCGCTATGTTTAGAGCGTCACACTCAACCACCCCCTCAAGCCAAAGCCCATCCCGATAGGCAACCTTCTCTTTCACAACCAACTTCCTTTTTTGACCAAACATCCGCAATCTGAAAGTTGGCAAACATCAGGCACCTGCAAACACGACAAATCCAGCTCTATACTCGATATTCAAATCGTATCGGAAGAGCATTTTGAATTTAAATTCAAATTGGAAACTCGTTTTCTCTCAATTCAAACTCTAGCACTACCACAGTTGCAGAGTTCACCGATTTGCAGCAGCTGACCTCTACAGGGCCCAAATCATCCTCATCACCGTACGGATCAAACATTGAGAGATCACCCCAAATTGTGATAACCACCGAATAGTATTACCTCAATCAGTCACCGTCAAAAGATGCAGGATGTTTCACTTTTTGATGCAGGATGTTTCACAAATCACCTTCCAATAACTCCAATTGGGCCCATCTCAGCTCCTCACAAGAAGATATCAAACAGAGACCCCCATAGATCATTTGAATTGCAAAGAAAAGTCCCATAGTCCAGAAATGAAACGGCAAACCCCACACGTTTATCCATCTTTTTTTGAAAAAACTTCCATATCAAATTGCAAGATGCTTCAAACTCCACCTGAGAAATTCCAAATCACCAGGTACCATCCCATTGCAATTCCACCCAACCAACGCAATAGCTTCATGGGAGTTATGGCAAATGAAAAGGGCCCAATCCGAATAAATACAAACCCAATGCAACAAGTCCAAGAGACCAAAATGCTCCTCCAAACATTCAATAATAACTTGCCAATCGACTACCAGATCAAGCTTCAGGCCCAAAATAGCATGCATCCAAACTTCCTCCACCACCTCACCCTCTTTCCAACTCACGTTAACAGCCTAATCCTTCTCTCTCTGAACTACATCCACCACCGTAGAGTTCCCAGCAAACAAATTGTTATCGTCTAAACTACTTGCCACCCCCCAAAAGAAGGAAAAGAATCCAAACAAGAGCTCAGCATAGGAAAAATAGCCTTACGTCTACCATCACCACCCCCAAAAGAACAACAGACCACATAATCAACATTCTCCAATCCACTTCCTTTACATCCCTCCGAGATAATAATTGCAAATTCCTTACCACTACGTAAGTTTTTTTCCGAAACCCTAAAAAACCTCCCTTGCCCATTATTTCACCCCTTCACCAGAATATTGCGAACACCGTCATCTTTTGTCCTAACGAAGGCCGAGAAGTACGACACATGCCCAGCTTCAACTAGCACAACACAAATCCACGACACAAGTAATAATTTAAATTAATGGAGGAGAATGCCCTACATCATTCATGAATCCTGAGAACCGTCACATTACTAGCATACTCCACCAAACCAAACGTTTTACGTTCAATACCCACCGATTGCTTCATATCAACCACCCAACAAGGGTCGAAGGTACATGTTACTGCACTGCTACGACATATCATAAAATATTGGTCCTCCTCCAGTATATATAATAGAGTTGATTGACTATCGCAAGATTGACTAGATTCAGTACTAGAAAATTCAGGGATTCAACTCCAAACCAAACACCAATCAATTAGGTATTAGTAGACTAATAAATGTCATTTTACCAACAAAAACAAAGACTAATGAATGTCATATGCATCCCATGTTTGGCAAACTCATCGCCACTGAAATCTAACAATCAATGATATAATAAAGATCCTTGAAGATAAAAGGAATAACAAAAGAGAAGACGAAGAAGGGAAGAAAGAAAGAAGAAAAGAGAGAGAGACGAGAGAAACCGTGTTAGGAAGTTAAAGATCCCACACACTAAATTTGATTAATGATATAATAAAAATCCTTGAAGCAAGAATAAAAGAGAAGAGAACATGGTACACAGTCACATGATCTAAAGCTCCTCACACAACACGAAGAAAACATGATAGTACTAGGTAGATCAATAATCCCAAAAATTAACATGATTGGAAGAAAAAAGGTACATAGTTATATGATCAGAAGCTCCTAAATAAATGATTGAGTAAAAGAGAATTAATGCACTAAGAGCAAATTCTTGAGTACAGAGGGAGTCCATCTCATTTTGAAGCGACTCCTCTACTTTTTTGCAACTAAAACCATCAGCTAGAGTAAGAGGAAATGATTGAGCCAGCTGTTGTGATGCATCAACAAAAGAAGCTGAGTGTACATTAGATTTTGACCACTTCCACTGAAACAAGATCCATTACCACAACTACCACTAATTGACCTTCTTAATGAAGTAATGAACAGCCATGATATATCCAATAAGCCTCCTTAGCATGTACTAAGAGTTGAATCCGAAAATGTCCATATTCAAGAGCCGACCAGGCCAAAAAGGTCAAACAAATGATCCTGTAACACATAGCGTCAATGATCAACAAAAATTACAGAACATGTAGCTAGAAAGGATTTGTAATCATCTATCTGCCCCCGACACAAGATGAAGTCGACAATAATAACCAGCCACTATCAACTCAACTTGTTTCATCTATCATACATGTTCGTGGAAATTATATACACAAGCAATTCGACCCACCTCTAAGTAGGTATGTACACTTGCATCCTTGGTTTCAAAGATCAAACGATCCGGGATCGGACATGACAAGTCTGTTCCTACCCTATAGATTGTGATCCAATGGGGATCGTCCAATCCCAGACCTGGATCATCCGATCCGGAGCTGGATGCACAAACCCTTTCCTGATTCTCTATAAATATTCTTAAAAAATTTGAAATAACATGAGAGATAAACCCCATGGCCTTATGACGAACAATAAATCTATTACATATTTTCCTTGTAAAAAAATTCTAATGGGGGTGTTTCCCCCACACCCCCGCCAAAGGGGGACTAAGCTAGCCCCCCTTGGAACCGCCCTGCTAGCCCCCCTTAGAACCCCCCTATATTGATAGTGAGGAGCAAGCCCCGCCCGCCACCCCTATAATAGACAGCTAGATTAAACTTCACCAAGACATTAACCCATTTGCTAGAATAATAAATCATGTGTTATTTTATTTTTGTTTATATGATTTTGTACATAGTTTAGTTTTTATTCATCGATATATATAATAATATTGGATGTTTGGTTATAGAAACTAAAATCTTGAACTCAAGCGAAGGCTTGCAAATCAATTCTCTATGTCAAATTCAATTGGAGATTTTGTTCATCAATGGGGAAGTGGAATGGGAGGTGGCAAGAAAAAGGCATTTTCCAAAGCCCTCTTTCAAGGGGTGGTGTGGGGGCTGTGGAAGGAAAGGAATAGAAGAATCTTTGAGGATAGAAAAAGAAGTCCTCAGGTGGTGACTGACTCATCCTTCGTGAGATGAGCCCTTAGATGTTTACTAAGAAAGAGTTATCTAGTTTTTTTATGAATGATATGATGAAGAACTGGACCACCTGTATTTTTATCCCTATTTACAGAAATGCGGTTGAGGTGAGTTGTTGGATTCCTCCAGCGATTGACAAGGTGAAAATTACCTTTGACGGAGCTTCCTTTGGAAATCCCGGATTGGCTGGTAATGGGTGTCCTGCTAGACCATGAAGGGAATATCATTATGGTGAAAGGAGGTCCTATTGGTATAGGTGATTCTAATATGGCTGAAATGATAGGCTTGCTTGAAGGGCTGAGGATGTCCAAAGCTAGAGGGCATACGGACTGCATTGTTGAAGGCGATTCAAAGACCGTCGTAAGTTGGGGCAAAGCGGCTACGTGCAGCTCTTGGAAATTGAATCACTCTATACAAGAAATTAGAGATCTAGTGACGGAAGTCTAGGCTTGCCTGTGTCACATTCCATGGTCCCAAAATTCAAAAGCGAATCATCTCGCCAAATGGAGAGCTCTCATCAACAAGGGGTGTTTGTGGGTGATTATATTCCAAAATGAATTAGTGTTTGGTGGGTCTGTGGGGTGTTTTGCATGGCCTACTGGCCATTGTTGTTTTATCATTATGTTCTTTTTTAATTGCAATAAATTTAAGTTATCCTTCCAAAAAAAAAAGCGAACCTTGTAACCTTGTTCATACATGTATGATGCACTTAACATGCCTACAATTATGTTCATCATTATTTATATGTT
>JAOXJP010020186.1:0-17334 GCA_025762735.1 Platanus orientalis | reverse complement strand
ATATAGCCTCCAATTAGGCATCACTGGTTGGTAGCTCAAAATAACTAACATAACAACTTAGAGAAATACAAACCCCTAAGGTCTAAGGACAAGTCTGTAAATATATACAACACATATCTTGACAGTGATATTTTACTAAGTGTGTTCATAGTAGATCCCTTTAATGCATTTATATAATGCACCCACATGCAAACTTAGAGTCTCACTCCGATGACTGAGATTATATCACTTCATCATATGACAACTTTACATGTAGTAGCCCTATATATAAGTGATGTGTCCAATATCACCCATAGCTGTAAATTTTTAGGTCTACAAGAACTGGATAATCAGATATCTCCACACATTCCAATGTGTCAGACATTCTACTATGTTACCTGAGGACCACTTATCTCATCTTATGAGATCAAATAATTACCCATATAAATAAACAAATTCATGTGATGATAAATAGTTATTATTAATTAAATAACTAATTAATCATGCTTATATTTTATGTGAATGGCTTTGTCAGGACACACATTTCCAACAATGGAGTCACTACATGGGCACTAATAGCTATGATTATATCCTTTGATAAGGAGGTAGACAACATATTAGCATATTGGACTGTTCAGAGACAAGGCGTCACTCCCTACACAAAATATTTGGAAAAAATGGAAGGAATACCAGATAATGAAGCAAACTGGGAGCAAGCCAACACCCTATGACAGTTCAAGGAGCATATCAAGAGGTTCTGTGAAGGAGGTGTGATGAGGGCATTGCTAGATTAGGTGGGGGGAGATTGTCACTGCATGCCCAAAATGAGGCCACGGACGACCATTGCTTGTGTTTTGGATACTCTATACATGCAATTTTTTCCTTCTGTACATAGATGAGTTTAGAGTAGGCTAGATTGTTCTAGAGAAATCCAGGGTGTCCAAGAGGATAAGAGAAGACCCTAGAACACCTTAGATATTTCTAAGGAGGATTATACAGACCTCCATTTGAGGAGGTGGAAGAGAAGTCTAGAAAGTGTTTAGAAGAATCCTTGCCCTTAGATGAGAGACACATGACATAATCCTAGACTAAAGAGGGGGGCCCGAAGGCTATAAAAGGGGGAGAACCTCTCATTTGCAAACCACTTAAGTGAGCTTTCAAGCAATGTAAGCATTCTCAAGAGTGACCAATACAGAGTTCCATTACCCTCCAAGTGTGTGGTGTGCTCTAAGTTCACTAACATTCTAATTGTTGGTATAGGATCAGTTGACTCATTTATAAGCGGACGTAGCACGAGTGTTGCATGTTCTTAGGAGCTTAGAAAAGCTATGTTCATGACACTAAGCTATCATTGAATTCATTCATCAAACTCAGCTTTGTCGATATATCTACTAACATCTTCACACTAAATGCATCCATAACCATGTCTTCAAAACCGTCTCTAACTAGACGTCTAACATCCAAATTGGGCATAATTCCATGCTGCCGAACCTTCGAAACCTGAACGAGATCTAAAACAACATCCTCACATCCTAATAAAATATAAGTATCCACTCTAGCACCACTTCCAACTGAATACCCAAATCTCCATCTTCTACAATCTACTTGCTTAGACGTAGCAAATCAAAATAAACAAAAGTAACACCTCTATGTTTCTTTCTATGAGCACAATGCTCACAAAACCCAAATTTCTCACCACAAAGCAAAACTCATTTGCTTAAATTTGTCAAACCTCTTGCACACATGTAACCCATTGGCTTACTCCATAATTTTGTACAAAGTAAATTGAAATATGGTGTAGAAGACACAACTGCTCCACCTTGAATAACGTTCCCAAGTGGTACATAGAAGTTCCTAATTTTTCTTGCTTCCAAAACAACCAAGGAACCTTTTAATGCCTTGTGAAGACTCTGTTGAATCAACAAGTCTCTAACTTTGGCTTGCCATAAACCAAAGTTATTCTTTCCGTTGAATTTCTCCACCTCGAACCTTCCACTTGAAGCCTTCATAGCCATCACAAAATCTAAACAACAAAAAATCCTCAACCCATAACTCTAATAACCAAAGAACCTTGCGTTCTGATACCAATTTGTTGTGACACACAATAGAACTAAGCGAATTGGATTCAAGTATGCAATGGGCATGAAACGAAATGAGAAAAGAGGAAATGACAAGGAACAATTACACAACACAATGTTTAATGTGGTTTGGAAATATTGCTTACATCCATGGGTAAAGACAATTAAGAACTTGTGCTAAAACGGAGAACAAAGAGAGTACAAAATGCACAATGGCTAGTTCTCAAACCCAAAGATGGAACTCTAAGGAAAATTCAAAGGACTCTTCAATAGAATATGTTTTTGTCTCTCACAACCAAAGTCGCACTCTACAATACGCACAAAACAAACCTTTTATAAAAACGCTCACCCAAAAAACCCTACATCATAAAGTGAGTTAAACCAACAAAATACCCCCACACATAAACGGTTTTTACTTGGGCTGACGTCTGCTTGAATTCAAGGTACATTCCTAACACTACCCAATGGTGGCATTCAACCAAGGTTTATACCTATAACATCAAACCTTTGGTGACCTAGAGCTACTCACCATCCAATTGGGTTGTGCACCCTATACAATTTTAGTATGAGACATAGAATGAGATTCAAAATCTGAATTTCAATTTAGATTATATGTATGTTACTATATTGAACTAAATATATAAATAAATATATTCATTGCATTAAATATGGTAACAAACATGCCTTGGGCAACCAAGGGGCAGCCTAACGTTTGGGTGTGAGTATTTGTTTTCCTTTTTGAGGAAAAAAAACACACTCTGATGGGAGATCTTTCTTGTGGTTGTTCATGTTTTGCACACAAAAAGAGAGTTCTCTTTGTAGGAGAGAGAAATATTCAAGATGTTTTTAAATATTTATTTTGTTGAGATTTTTTATTCTATACACCAAAAGAACCATCTTCAATCCTTCGTTTATAGGCCTCCATTGTTGTGTAGAACATAGGAAAATCGTTGGTGTATCCCTTAGAGGTTGTTGTCAAATCAAGCTGCTACACGAGATAGCATGCAAGGTGAATCCACTTTGTGCAATGGATTATCACGATAGTACCAATCAGTAAGTCTTCCTAATTTTTCATTTGTTTTATATTTGTATGCTTCTACATATACAGATATGTTAAATACTTGAATTTCTTTATTTATGTTAGTTATTATATCTATAAATATGAGAACTTTGTTATTTCATATTTGGTATGAGATATACAGATTGTTGTATATACATATTAGTTCTAAATGTATTTAGAATTCTAAGGCCAATTTAGCATTTGATCAATTATCATGACGATTTTATTTGTTGTTTATTGATGCTAAACTTATTATAAATGAATTTCATGTACTATAGAAAGACCACCAATTATACTAAATTTTCAACAGAATAAATATGGAAAAGTATTATGATACCATCTATGAAAGGATAAAATGTTAATCCTCTTTCTATTAAAATGTAATAGATGATTCTGAAAAAGGTTAATTAAAAAAGAAGAAAGAAAAACTATTCATGTTTTTAAATAATTTTCTATTTCTTTCTTCACTTGGAAACTCTCTTGGTTTTATTGGCTGTTTGTCAAGACACATGTCATCAACATCTCTGCTTATCGATTATTTATTTATTTTGGTTAAATGTCTA
This sequence comes from Platanus orientalis, assembly GCA_025762735.1. Taxonomy (NCBI): domain Eukaryota; kingdom Viridiplantae; phylum Streptophyta; class Magnoliopsida; order Proteales; family Platanaceae; genus Platanus; species Platanus orientalis. Next base: position 13,654 of record JAOXJP010020186.1, on the reverse strand, counting down.
GTGGTTGATGGATTAGCAATTGGTGAAAATAGGTTTTAAACTGTTGGTTTAATATCTTGAATTCAATCCAAGATGTAATTCGGATGATGATCTGGAGAAAAACCTGAATATGACCTGGTTATAGCCCAAATTGTATACCGGATTTGGGGTTCAGATCCGACTTGCTGAGAATAGGGTTTTGGGTGGTTTTTATTGGGGTTTCTCAATTTTCATGTCATCACACTGTTCATTGTAATATCTGTTTTCAATCATAGTGAAATCTCTCTAACCATTTTCGCCTGTAGATGTAAGCTTTATGTAGAACTATGTAAATCATCTTCTTCTTTGTGTGATTGCTGTTTGCATTATTATCTTTCTTTTTATTTTGTTGAATATGAACCCAAAGCTATGTTTTCCGCACAACATAAACCATGGCTATTGTATTTACTCCAGAGACTTTAACAACTTTACAAGTTGGCATCCTCAATTAAGACTTTAAGACATGAGAAAATGATTATATTTTTTTACCAATGACATTGTCATGTCTAGAAAAACAATTTCTTCGTTTCTTAGTAGGAGAAAATTAGAAAAAGTACACAATAAAATCGCAATCCACAGAAATTGAAATGGCACATTAAACACAGTACATTGGAGGGTGTATTTCCTCTCTTTGTCTTTTGCAAACCACTTTTATCTCCTCCCACCCGCCTTTGGATTTGTATCCAACAGTGGAACGGTAAAACCAAACACGAAGCCTTCTCTATCTAAGCGGCTGAGCTAAGTTTGGCTCTAAGATCTTTTCTCAAAATTTTTCCAGAGGGGGACTTCGGAATGGCATGGATGAAGTATACCTTGTGCAGTTTCTTGTAAAATACAACCTATTGACAATAAGGAAAAATGGAAAAAAAATAAAAGAAGTACATTAGCTTCCATGAAGGTTGTGTAAAGCCCATAACCAAGCTATAGGGTTCCTTAGTGATGGTTCCCTTTTGTCCATGAAAACAGAATAACTAATAACTAGGCCGAGTTGGTTCTCATGTGAAAGTTAATCAGCTACTTGAGCCATATAACCGAGTTATGAAAAGATGAATCCATCTTGAAATGATGCTTACTGAGACCTGCACTCTTATTAAAACCTGGGTTTTTATGTGCAACATTCAATGTCAGAGAAGCTCTACAAAAACCTTATATTCTTTTTCTTTTCCTTGGTTTTTTTTTGGTATGGAAAAATAGGCTGGTTTTCATAACCGTTAGTAGTCTTTTAAGTTTCTGTATTTGTTGACAAAAAAAGCAGAGTTGACTCGGCCGAATGCCGAGTTAATTCACTGAATCTGCCAACCGAAGATTTTATCCTTGTCATAGCCACTTGTTCAGGCCTCCATGAAATTCCATGTATACGTACATACATATATGAGCGCGCACACATATTTATGTGTCAATGTATTTAAGTATGAACAGACCTGCATTTGTCTGGATGAATGGGCAGTTTGGTTTGATTTTGTTCAATTTTTTGGCTATGCATCAGCCAAGAGGTGCTCCATAGATTTAGATGGATCGACAGCCAAATGCCCAAAATATCGGCTAGGGTCCAATGCAGGATGGACCTTTGGTCTCTTATGTTGTATACTTCTTATGGTGATTATTATAGGTAGTATTAGGGTTTCATTTAAACTTACTTGTTTGGCTATGAATTCTTTTACAGCTTCCTCAGTGAGCTCGAACCCATTTGATCGGACGACAAACGCAACCGGAACTTCCCCGGCAACCACGTCTTTTTGCCTAGAAATACAGAGGGACATATAGTTAACTATCATTGTCCTTCAGGGTACAGACTTAAAGTATATGATGGTGACTTATTATGAAATTAGTTGCACTTACGGGACAACGGCAGCATCTGCAATGGATGGGTGGCTCACTAGGAGGGCCTCAAGCTCGGCCGGTGGCACCTGCAGAGATAGATAATGGAGTTATGACTAGAACAAAGGGCTTACTTTAGTTTCTAAATTAAGGTTAGTAAGTATCTAAAAAGCTGGCTATATATTAGAAGAGGAAGAACATGCCTGGAAGCCTTTGAATTTTATGAGCTCCTTCACTCTGTCAACAATGAAGATCTCTTCATCATCATCTACGTAACCTATATCACCCGTGTGGAGCCAACCCTCCACATCGATCGTTGTTGCTGTGGCATCAGTGTCGTTCAGATACCCTATAAGGAGGTGACATGTGGACATGTCAGTTTCATGAGCCCCATGAGCCCCCCCCCCTCTCTCCTCTACACACACACGCTCACAATAGACGCATTAAACAATGTATGCATGCGTGCATAGATGCACGTCAAGGGTCATTACCCAATACCAATGCTGGTCCCATAGCTATGGGGTGTTGGGAGGGGTAGACAGTAGACTGGAAACAGACTTAACCTTTAGTATTTTAGCACAAAATGGCTGTTCACAAGATTTGAACCCGCATTTTCATGCTGACAGCCCAAGCCATTACCATTGCACTAAAGCAATGATCCTTATATGTGAATAAATACACTTGCACTTTGGTATATTGGTTTAGATCCCTATGCAAAGCTTAGTAAGATTCACGGTGTCTCTACTTATACATTAAATGATGTATGTATGCAGGCATGTTTATGATACTCCCAGATGCAAGATGCATTGATGGATTGGCAAGAGATATGGATTGACCTTTCATGATCTGAGGTCCACGTATGCATATCTCGCCGGGCTGGTTGTGCTGGAGCGGCGAACCGGTTTCCGGGTCAATGACCTTGAGCTCTGCATTCCTCACCACCGTGCCGCATGAGCCAGACTTGGTTGGGAAGGGCTGCTTTGCGAACCCCAGGCACATGGAGAGCACTGGTCCGGCTTCTGTCATCCCGTAACCCTGAAAAAGGCCCCAACGTGAACATAAATAACTCCCAGGCAATCACTTCTATAGAGAGTTCTTATGGGTCATTGCCATAACCCCATGATCAACGGCCCAAAAAAGGCCTTTCAAGTGTGAAGGCACGAGAAATACACCAAATTTTGGACCCACCATTCAAAGGTTCTCATCTGGTTGGAAATGGGCCAGGCCAACCACAGCCCAACCCAGTTCTTCTCCAGCGTAGGCTTCACATTTGCCAAGCTTTAAACGACCAAACCAGCATGGGCCCGACCCCAAAAACAAAAAATAATGGGCCCAAAGCTTGTCGGACCACCGTAGGCCTAGTTAATAATCACACATGATCATATAAATCACTGAACAAGGAATTCTTTTATTGTCATATCTTCACAGTAATAAACCTAGCTATTATGCAACTTAATGAGTTTTTAAAATCTTGTTTGAGCATGTAGTTGTTAGGCATCGGTGACGTGAGGCTAACTCTGCATCACCTCCGCCAACCTCCATGACAATAATGTCTGATTAAACCCTTCGAACTTGTTAAGAAAAGCCTAATATGATGACTTTGTAAGGCACATTTGGAGGTGCTTTGTCCATTAATGAAAGACTTAGTTTAGTTTAATTAGACACAAATTAAGAAAGGTAGCTGAGAGAAAAGAGAAAATAACAAGTGAGATAGACACATGACATCGAACTCAAGAGATGGGCCTAGTTTCAACTACGTTGCCTACGTACCTACTATGTTGACTGATGTAGATTCTACTTCAACTATAGAAGCAAAGAATTCATAATATGAGGTTTTGGTTGGGGCTTCCATATTTTGGCCAGTCAAGTCCTGAACCAGACCTTGTTATTTGGTTCAAAAATGCAACACCGTTTTGTTAGTTCCAACTTTAACATACAAATCAGAAAAAAGTGTGTCCCGAACATGGAAGTCTCATGCATATAACAAGGTAGGGTAATGAGCTCTTTTCTTTTAGGCCATGTCTGGTTTGCATGACTTGCATAGAAAAGAAAAGAAAGGAATAGAAAATAAAATCCCACAAGAAAAAGAAAGAAAATAATAATGAGAAATACATGACAAAACCAGCTTTTCATGGCAACCAGATGGCTTAAAAATGATTTTTTGAGAAAATTTTATCATGAGGAAACCTTTTCCTGCCAACCAGACTGGGCCTTAGGTAACCTTAAAATCACCTTTTTGGCAGTTAGAAGTTGGAAGTTTTTATTTTGGGAAAGGATCGTCGGTTGGTGAATCAGCAGGAAGTACAGCAGGAACTTCCTGCTGAGTATAACTACATTGTGACGTACGTGACATGTATATGTCGGGAAAAGAACGAAAAAATTTAAAACAAAAACAAACAAAAAAATCAGATACATGTCACTATGTTGTTAAATTAGCAGGAAGATCCTGCTGATTCAGCAGCAGATGATCCGCTCCTTCTTATTTTTTAATTTTAAAAGCCTTTGTTTTTATTCTGGAACGACCTGAGATCCTCCAGCTGGGATTTGGTGTGCCCCCTAACGTGTCCCCCCGCAGCCCTGAGGATGACCACCTGAGATCAGCTTAAGGTGAGATTGACACATCATCACCAAAAAGTGAAAAGTAACCTGTCACCTTATGACCTGTTAATGTCTTATCTAACAGGTGGCATAACATGATTGATGGGAAAAAGTAAAAATCATCTTACAAAAATTGTATTTCACTTTTTCCCTTCAATTGTGTATCGACACCTGTTAGACAGGACCTTAACAGGTCATAAGCCGCAAAGGGAATGCGTTCCACCCAAAAAGTGTAAGCCACTTTTATTGGTGCCTAATGGCAGTCTCACCTTAGGCTCACTTTAGGGGTTCACCACATCCGAGGCATCCTCGTATGCAGGGGGACACATCAAGTCAAAAAGTGATTTACATTTTTTTGGAGGGTGTAAATTACTTCTTGACATGATGTGTGCTCCCTTGCATGAGGGGACACATTAGGAGGGCACACCAACTCCTGAGGGATCTCTCATGCTGGCGACTTCTTATCATACATGCCCAATAGCTTTTTAGACGGTGACTCCTTTTTTCAGAGGCACGTGTGCAATGTAGTTAGAGGTAAGACTTCTTGAGAGCAGGAATGAATCTAACTCTACTGGAACATAGGCAAATACTGAAATACAAGGGAAAGCAGAGGCATATAATGTAGAATTCTGCCAGACGGATTGAGCCCATGGCACCGTCTGGGATTTTCCCTGAAGTCAAACTAAGTTGAGATTGACATTAAGGGCCAACACACCAGCACCAAAAAAGTGACTTACACTCTTTAGGGGATGTTTTTCACTTTTTGGCATTGATGTATCAGCCCCTGATGTCAATCTCACCTTAGGTTGATCTCATGTGATCGCACCAAATCCTCAGGGCATGACCACCCAGTATGAAGGAAAGGTGATGTTACAAACACGAGGGCCAATGTTATAAAAAATTTGAGGTCTTGAGGCTATAAGAGTTTCTTAGACTTTTAATCTTTGAATAATGTATAATTACAAGAATATCATTCTCCTTCAAGGTATGTCCTCTACATAACAAAATAGATGTTTTGTCCAGGATTTGGAATCCAGGACAACAGGTGACTTCACATGGATTAAAATGGACAGGGGTGAGATGAAATTTCAAATTCCCACCCATTTTATTCCAAATGAAATCACATGGTGCCCTGGACAGAAAATTTGCTCCCCTCTGTAACTAGGGCCAGAATAACTTATCTCAGCTATATGATCCTCTGTGCTCATGGCCATGTTGTGCTTGTGTGATGCACAGACAGACTGACAAGTGGTTATTGAAGCTTTTTTTGGGGCACCCAACCTATGAATTGAGCCTCCTTTTTTGCCCTTTTAACCTTATACACACCATATGTGGGCACATAAAAACTGGATTCCTTTCTGAATCCAGAAATCGAATTATTACATGACTGATGATGACCATTTGGAGGTTGGTATCCCACAACTAAGATCTCCTAAGGTGGAACCCACCTCCAAAAGGGCAAGATTTGGCAAGACTTCTAAAGTTAGGTTAAAGTAAGAATGACATTAGGGGCTGGCACATCAGCACTGAAAAAGTGATATACATTTTAGGGGGGTGCTTTTCACTTTTTAATATTGATGTGTCAACCTTAATGTCATTCTTACTTTATTGTAGCTTTAGGTTGTCCTACCATATCCCAGGCGGCTTGGATTTTATACACTGGTCCTATCCTCCTCTAACCTCCGTGGGGGTCACATGGTTTCGTGATTTACACTTTTGAACGATGGGCAGTTTGACTGTTCATGCTATTAGTGGGTTGATATCCTCTGCGACATGAATATTTATCCAGGCTGGAGCCACCATTTTTTGGGCCTCCATGTGGTGTCAGTGTCAGTACTTGACATCACATGGAGCCTCATGAATGGTGGCTCCATGCACGGAGTAAGTATTCATGTCGCAGAGGATATCATCCCGCTATTACCAATCAGGGGATGACACAATCCTTGATTGGTTAAGTTTTCCTTGTCAAGGATCGTGTCATGTGTTAGATTCATACCATTCCTCCATTCAAACCAGTCAATATATATTAGTTGGATTCCAATCCACAGTTGACAGCTTGAAAACACGAGGGTGGATTGTATCCGCTCCTTTTATCATCGCTCCTCTCTGCACCCTGTCAGGGGGAGGGCACATCAGCACCGACAAGTGATTTTCACTTTTTTTTTGGGGGAGGAGGCATTTCACCTGTCGGCACTGATGTGCCCTCCCCCTAACAGGGTGCAGAGAGGAGCAGATGATAAGAGGAGCCGATACAATCCACTGTGTGAAAACACTGAACCCACGTTCTTTTGAAAAAACTTCGTCGAATCTTGTATAGAAACCAATTAGGATGCGATGTACAACATGACAAGGGTATGTTGGTCATACTATTATGATAGAGGGCTGTATTATCTTACATAATGACCAAAGTACCCTTGACAGGTTATAGTTAACCCAATTACCATGTCTTTGCTTACTAAAACCAATTTTTCTTTATTTAAAAAGAGAGCAAATCTTCTATAACCAAAAAATGTTGTGACCATGTATGACCAAACCTCATGTTGACACGTGGGTGTATAGGTTCAAAAGCATAAAAAAGTGTTCAATTCAAAGGGTATGTGTCAAAAAAGAGGCAGCAAATTCAAAAAAACACATCACGTGTCAGTCTATGGTGTAGGACACACATGGTCACAGCAATTCTTGGTCACAGAACAGTTATTAAAAAAAGTTTTTGAATGTCCAGCCAAATGATTCTTAGAGAACAGTTACCTGCCCCAAAACTGCCCGAGGAACTCTGCTGTGGAGAGCTTCCTCGAGCTCCTTCCCCAGTGGAGCTGCCCCAGACAAGACAATCCGAATCGAGCTAAGATCGAAGCTCTCGACCATCTGATTCTTCGCCAATGCCAGAACCAACGGAGGAACGACCGGAGCCACGGAAACCCGGTACCTCTGGATCAATTCCAACAACGTTCCAATCTCAAACTTCTGCATCAATAGTACTCCAGCCCCAGCTCGGAGAGAACAGAGGAGAACAGAATTCAAGGAGTAAATGTGAAATAGAGGAAGAACACATAGAACAACGTCATCTGATTTCAAATATAAGTTGGGATTCTCTCCATCCACTTGTTGGGCAACGCTAGAAATCAAGCTCTTATGTGTCAAGATCACACCTTTAGGGAGCCCAGTCGTCCCTGAAGAGAATGGAAGAGCAACTGAATCGTTAGGATCGATAGAGATAGAGGGCACTTCCTTTTCATTCGACTCTGAAATTATAGAGAAATGGAGGCAGTTTTCTGGTGGGTCATCGATGGTGATTACTTTGAAATCCTCTCCGATTTTGGGGAAATTCTCGGTCGTATCTCGAAGCTTGTCGACGTACTGGGATTGGGTAATGATGAGCGTGGCACCGGCGGCTTTGAATTGCTTGAAGATCTCTGCTGATGTGCAGAAGGGGTTGGCAGTTGTGGCTACAGCACCGATCATTGAAGCTCCCATGAAAGAGAAGACAAACTCTGGCGAGTTTTGAAGGAGGAGCATGATCACATCGCCTTTCTTGATACCCAGGTTTGATAAGCCGGCGGCGGTTTTCTGGCAGATGAGATGGGTTTCGGCGAAAGTGTAGATTCTGCCATTGGAGCCTGTGATCAAACAGGGTCTGTCTGAGAACTCTGCAATATTCTCAAAACAGTAGGTGTGGAGAGGGAGGTGGTTGGAGATGGGAATGTCTGGGAGTCTTGATCGGAAGATAAAGGTCTCGGAGGTTGGCTTTTCAGTTGGGGGGTTTTGGGGAGAGTTGTGTGATGGTTGGGTTTCAGGAGAAGAGACTGAAACCATGGTTGCTTTTGTTGGGCTAGCTAAGATATTTCGATGATTAGCAAAGCAGAGGACTAAAAGTGAAGTTTAAATTGAAACCCAAATCAGGAAAAGACTCGAAATTTCTGTAGAAATCACAGTTGAAACGTGATGAAGATTGATCGAAGCTAAAAATTGTACTCAACAAGAGAAAGAAACCATTTTTTTTCCTTTTAATGGGGATACAGATTTAAAACAGAAATCCACTAAAGAAAAAGGAAGTGTTCTAATGAAACAGTAGCCGTTGATAATCAAAAAGTATCCTATTGAACTTAGTCAAGGAAAGGATACAGAATTCAAAGGAAAACTCAATAGATTTGGGAAGTAATTGCAAGAGAGATCAACTGCTAAAACTGGAACTATTATGAACCCAAGCCACCAATCTATTACTTCTAATTTGAATGAAAATTTGGGGAATGAATAACGTAAATTAAACCCCTGAAATGGTGGAACAGAGACCAAGAACCAGATTGACAGAAGGATGAGGAGCGGTCAGAGTAAGTTGGGCATAATAAATACAAGGAAAAGTTAGGTAGCAGTTTTGGAACAGGAGGGGTAGCTTAGAAGATGAGTTGTGGAAAGATGCACACCCATCTCACCTTCAAGAAAACCAGGCCTTCCATCAATCCCCCACTCATCAACACTCTCACCTACCAAACCTTTATCCACCCCTCTCTCTCTCTCTCTCGGGTTCTTTGCATTAAAACTTGGCCCATAACGTGCATGGGCCGATTCTCCATCTTTTACTCTTGTGTTCTTTGCATTAAAACTTGGCCCATAACGTGCATGGGCCGATTCTCCATCTTTTACTCTTGTCGTGCATGGGCCGATTCTCTATCTTTATTCCACAATTACCACAATAATTTTCTTGCAATTAAAAAAAATACCCTTTATTTAATGATGAATTTAAAAGGGGCAAACTAGTACTTTAATCTCATCAATGTCATTGTTGGACGAGTAGTTAGGAGCAGCTACCCTCTATGGTGTCCTATGGACTTGGTAGGACAACTTAAAGTTAGCCTAAAGTAAGAATGACATTAGGGGTTGACACATCAGTGCCAAAAAGTGAAAGCAACCCCCAAAAAGTGTATATCACTTTTTTGGCACTGATGTGTCGACCCCTAATGTCATTCCTACTTTAGGCTAACTTTAAGTTGTCCTATCAAATCCTGCCTGTCTTTAGAGGGTAGACCCTTCCTCCTACACTTTTGGGGGGTGTGCTTATCCCTTTGCGGCGCTGGTGTATCCACTCCCTGGTCCATGCAAATGCATTGTGCACGGATTTTGAGTGCACAAAATGCGGAATATCAAACGGAGCTGTGATTGTATTTTGGGAAATCATATAGAGAAGGACCCCTGGTTGGATGGTCTTGATTGACAAGAATGCAGCCCACCATACCTATATCACATTAACCATGTATCTTTTACTTAAAATTTAAAAAGAAAGGAAATGGAAATATACGTGTAGAGTTAAACAACTTACTTCAGTCTTTGGCATAGTTGTTAAAACCATTAATAACGGTGTTATAATGGTACAAAACCAGGATTATTATGTTTTATTACAAAATAACACCAATGAATAATGGCCATATTAACAGTTATATCATTATTGGAATAAATCCCTATCTACACATATCCAATGGCTAAAAGGAGTGATCTGATTTTGATTCAATGAGAGCGGTGCAGATTTAGTGCTCCTCCTTAATGAACACCTAAAGTCCCTCCTCATGGGGAGGGGACACATCACATCGAAAAAGTGATTTACACTTTTTGGAAGATGTCATTTTCACTTTTAGAGGTGATGTGTCCCCTGCATGTGGGTGGGCTTCAGGTGTTCATTAAGGGGATGCACCAAAACCTTGGGGGGGGGGGGGTGGTGGTGCATCGTTTTATAAAAATAGATATAACTCACTTGTGTCTCATACCTGACCTTATATTGGCATGATCCCAGTACCAATTCATGGGTTACAAAGTGAGACCTCATGTGAGAGCATCCTCAGGAAATACAAAACAAAATGCCTATAAGCTGTTTTAAAAATTTTAAAATGTAACAAAACTTATTGAAGTACACATTTAAAAAAAAAGTAGTTGATACAGGCTAATCAGTGGGTACTAATTCTACCTTTAATTGCCGGGACACACATTATACGTTATTGAGTGGGCTTGGATTATGTGAGAACCAATCTCGTGAGAACCATGAAAACTGCACCAGATGGGCTGATGCATCAATACCGAAAAGGGATTTGCACTTTTTGGGGGCACTTATCACTTTTCGGCACTGATGTGTCCGTACCCTGATGCCGTTTTCACAGTTCTCCCAAGATTCGTTCTCACCTAATTTTTAGTGTTATTGAGTAGGTGCTGCCTCGATAGCATCATTTGGGAGCCAAACACTAGGCATAGTGCAGGCTCCACCTAATATAGTCTAATCCGATAAATTAGTGGAAACGGTATTTGTGGATCAAATATTCGACCAAATTTTCGAGTTTGTCGAACATTAGGCTTATCGGATGCCAGTAAAATATAAACTTGCTCTAGAATTATCAAGCTTGGAAATATCATTTTACTAACTTAAAACTCCTACTTTATTTACCATTGGCACCCCCCCTGGTGTTGATGTGGGGGTGCAAAAAAAGAGCATATGTTGAGAATTTGGGCTGCTTGCGAAACCTCACATCATAACGCTGGACCTGCAACATAGACGAAGAGGCAGGTTGACACAATATTACAAAATGCTACTAGGGTTATAGATACAATTGAACCTGTGACCTCTCTATTAAAAAAGCGACACCACAACCACTAAGACAAAGGAGCATCAACATATTTAGTCCTTTCAAATACCCGTTCTTGATCAAATGGTAAAATGAATTAGCTTTTTGGAAATATACATCTACCTTAGATCTACACCATTTGATGATCTTTACAATATAGCGTGCAAGGGTTAAGAGTCTTAGGGGTTGAAAACCAGACAAAAGAAGGCATTGAAGAGTGATTTGATCAATATACCCTTAACTAACCATTACAAGTTTGCAAGATACCTTTTTATCCTTTCATGAGATTGGATACTACTCCTTATGGGGGGCGTTTCTCACTTTTCGGAACTGATGTGTCCGCACCCTAGTGCCGTTTGCACCTATTTGTATGAACTTTATTTGTACCTAATCTTTTGGAGGACACGGGAGATGGCATGAGACTGTGTGGGCTTTATGGGTGCACAAAATAATTGATGGGCCTGGGCTCACTTGTGGGAAATCCCATGGAAAAAGGTTGAAAGTTGGTTGGCAAATGTTAAGAGTGGTACTAAGGACCACAGCCTGCTTTGGTGATCCTTAGATCCAATCTGTTGGACTGTATCATGTTACATCTTGGTCAGTCGAGATTTAGTCTGTCTTTTCCCATGCATCTTGAGAATTTAGGAATTATCATTAAACAGGGATCAGGATCACTACCTGTTTGTGGTCCCGGAGACCAAATTAAATCAATAGTACAAATTAATGATAATTGGGTTAGTTTAGTAATTCTACAGGGTAGTATTAGTTGAAAGTCACGTGAAGAGATAGGCATAAGCAGAAGCTAACAAAATTTGGGAGAAAATGATTGGACTTAGGGGTGTGAGCTTGGGGCTTAGGTTGTCATGAACTGAGCCTAAGTGCAATTGAGCTGGTTTAACAAGTGAGCCTAAACTGAGTTGCACTCATTATGGGTAATATATAGAGATATAACTTAATATATTCTATAATTAAAAATTGAATTTGTTTATATATAGTATTTGTTTCTATATAGTATTTACTTAATTAATCATCGTATCATGCTATTACATTATTAAAGAGGAATAATGTTCTGTCCAGGATGTATCGATCGCCCCCTCAAAGGAGATGTGGGTCCCACACACCATAAACTTTTTGCATGGGGTCCACACCCGGCCCCCTGTGAGGGGGTGAACGGAACATTATTTTGGTATAGTAAACTACATAATAGAGAAATATCCTGTGTTTATCATACTGCACAACGCTTGACACTCGGCATCTCAGGTTAAAGGAGAGAGTTTTGGATAAATACCCTTGGTAGATACTGTGACAAATGTTGGGCCGATACTGGCGTGATACTTCTCTAATACGACTTGAAATGGTTCAAACACATCCTATTGAAAAACATATGTAGGACGAAGTTGGAGTAAACAATGGTCTGATATCAAGTGCGACACCCCCCTGATGGGACACTCAGGAGGAGGAATCAAAAACCTTCAAAAAGTGAATTGATTCCGCCCCCAAGTGTCCCATCAGGGGGCGTGGTGCATACGATTTCACCCCACGCACGCCCCTTTAGGGGTACACATAGACCTGCTGCCTGCAGTATGCAACTTATGCTGAGAAGCCCAAAAGGCCTAAAACGAGTGGACATGGCAGTGGCCTGTATCTAAATTCTGAGCTGGGCCTAAACTTGCCACTAATTGATATAATGTCTAGACTTAGGCCCCTTATTGGGCTCGCCCTGGCTTCCTTGCTTTGCAACTGCAATTCAAAACTAGCTACGAAATAGATTCAACTTCATGTAAGTTCCTCCCATGTAGGGCTTTCAATAAATTGCAATAGCTTGTTCACGAGCGGAGGTTAAGCCTTAATTGAAACATGCAAAGCTGAGCCTGAGCTTCCAATTGAGCTCTTTTAGTTAAGTGAGCTTTGACTTGAGCTGCACTAGGCTTAGATCGCTAAAGGTTTGGCGTTAAGAATTTATAGATTTATAATAATATATGTAAATATAGCCTATTATTCTATATGTTTATATATTCAATATATGTAGATGGGTTGTTGGGCCTGTTTTAACTAGCTATATCTTTAGCCTTTCAAAAGCAGCTCTGGCTCATGGGTTACTTTTAGGATTTTCGCCCGAAATAGTTTGCTTGAATTTGGTGAGCCAAGCCTAAGCCAAGTACTCATCTTACCTCAAGCTCATGCCAACCCTAAGCCTAATCCTTGTGTATGAACTTGAAAAGTTCACTTATCTCAGCTTATTGACACCAGTATGTCCATGTCTATTTTTAGGGGTGGGCATGGTTGGGTCATGGTAGGCCTAGGCCCGGCCCTATAATTATAGACCGGGTTCGGATTAGGGTTTGGACCTGTAAATTTTAATTAAACTTAGGCTCAGACCCGACCCTAATTAATTGATAGGGCCTTGGGCTAACCCATGAATTAATAAAAAATTAATGTTGAGATGTAGGTTTGAACTCTAGACCTATCCAAGGTTCAAAATTTCGATTTTGTTGGATTTTTCGTCATGAGGATTAATGGAAATTTCACTTGAATGTTTTGAAATATTATAAAATTTATGAAAATTTCGATGTGAACTATTATGAAAATTTCAATCTATGTTGAGCATGATTACACAC
>JAOXJP010020185.1:0-31623 GCA_025762735.1 Platanus orientalis | reverse complement strand
AAATTATGTGTTAATTTATGGCATGTGTCAAACACATACATCCTCGGATTTCCCCCCTTTATTGAACATGTTCCTATAAAAATAATGTTCAATTCACTTTGAAAATACTACAAAAATTCAGCTTAAATCACATACTACCAAGCTCTAGAAACAACTTACATATTCACTATGACTGTCCGTACGGTTGATGATATCAACTATATAATCTACTGACGTTAGCAACATCTTTGGTGAGTTATCCTCTTGTTGAATTGTTTAGACGATCTAGCTTAGCTCTGATGCCTAAGATGGAAAAGAGCATATATATAGGTTGTGGATTTAGGATTAACAGAGGAAGAAGAAAAAAAGAGAAAAGGCAAAAGAGAAAATAAAACAGAATTTTGGAAAGAGGAAGAAGAAAAAAAGAGAAAAGGCAAAAGAGAAAATAAAACAGAATTTTGGAAAGGGAAAGGATCTGCTACGCCCAAAACAGTTGGTTTGTGTCCCCACATCATAAGTTGACATGTGATGGTTTTTTGAATTTGTTGCCTCTTTTAAAAAAGAAGCAATGTTCATTTGAACAATTTTTTTTATCATTTAAAAATTCTTTTCACAATTTTAACACCATAGATCTTACCTCTTGTGTTTGGGGAAAGGAAGGGGGGGCGGAGGGGGAGGTGTTCTGTTTGGGTGTAGCAGATGCATTCACTTTTGGAAATTCATTGTATCTCTCACATTTCTTTTATTGGTATTTATATTTTTGTACATGATATACAATATTTATATAGTACAAATACAAAAAAAAATCATGCATGCAATTATAAATATACCATATTTGTAAGGGTGTTTCTCTTGCCACCACACTTATTTCTAAGTGTGCCTCACTTAAATGTCTTTTTTTTTTTGTTTCCCAAAATACCCTAATATAAAAAAACCGTTATAACCTTTTAAAACATTAAAAAAAAGAAAAACAAATCAAATTTCTAAGCACACCTCACTCGCTCCCTCCAAAACTACCTCCATCTTCTTCTTATGTATTCTTCCCAACACTCCTCCATTTTCTTCCTAGGTATTATTTCCAACTCCTTCCCAACACTCATCATTTCCAACTTATTAGCATTACAAGTGAGAACTCAATCAATGGAGTACCATGGAATTGAACCAGAGCAAGAAGGAAGCCCCTAGTATGTCATTTAGGTGTTTTATTTTTTATTTTTAAATTCGGCACCATGTTCGGAACCTCCAATCCGATGAGACCTTGTGTTGCTCAGACAGACTTTCCAAGCAGGCCTTGTGTTGCTTGGACAACCTTTCCAAGTAAGACAAGGGTTGCTCGGACAGCCTTTCCGAGCAACACAAGGTCTGCTTGGACAGACTTTCCAAGCAACACAAGGGTGGTTCGGAAAGTCTATCCGAACAGGATAACTTTTTTTTAAAATAATTAAATTTAAATATTAATTTATTTAGTATATTAAATAGTTTACATATTAAATATTAATTCTTGTGATTGCACTCCAATGTCTCGACCTTGTGTAGCAAGGCTTGCGAAGATGTAGCAGTAGATTACACTTATGAGTTCATCACATACGAGGTAAAAATCAGTCTGTAGTATACATTAATGTTATTGGATGAATTAAGTGTTGTGTTCTCCCTCTCTTATGCAGATATTTAGAAGTCGGGCGACCTTGATTAAGTGCGCAATAGATGTTGGAAAGAATAATGAATTTGTGATTGCCATTTTGAAAATCAGATTCAAGTGGTGCTGTGAGAAAACAAGATGTCTAAAAGCGTCTGTGTGGATGTGAAGATTAGGGGGACGAGTATAAAAAATGCAAATGTTTATTCTAATTAAAGGGCAAGAAGTTGCCTATCGATGATGAATGCATGTTGAAAGTTGTATGCGGTGTGCATAATCACTTGGCTACATATCATCTAGAGGGTCACTCCTATATTAGTAGATTGTCCGAAGATGAGTATTCATTATTAAAGGGCATGTCCAAGAGTAATGTGCGATCAAAAGACATTTTGGTCATTATGAAGCAAAAGGATCCCCTCAATACAACTACAATGAAGGTAGTCTATAATACACAACACAAATATAAGCTAGAAGAGAAGGGTAAGAGATTTTAGATGCAGCAATTATTGGCACTATTGGCTAAGCACCAGTACATCGAGTGGCACCGTACAAGTGAGGATAGTGAGGCTGTCACCCACTTGTTTTGGGCACACTCAACCAGTTTGGATTTATTACATGTATTCTCACATGCGTTGCTCATGAATTACACATTTAAAACGAATATATATTGTATGCCCCTCTTGAAAATCGTTGGGATGACATCTACTGACACGACCTTTTCCGTGGTGTTTGTGTTTCTACAACATGAGAAGGAGGACAACTTCAATTGGGCCCTGAATGTCTTGCGTGGTATTATGGATGATAATGCCTGACCCCACATCATTGTGATAGATAGGGAGTTGGCCCTAATAAATGTTATCTCATAAGTGTTTTCCACTACCATACATCTATTGTGTAGGTGACACTTCAATAGAATGTGCTTACAAAGTGTAATAAGTTATTTTTTACAAAAGATGTGTGAGATTTGTTCATGACCTACTGGAATCAAGTGGTTGTGTCACTAACAAAAGAGGATTACCACAATCACATAGCACTATTGAAGAAGCAGTTTCGTGTTAAAATAGGTGTCCTGACAAAGCTATCTTCGACACCTTTTATGTGATTTTATTTGTTTGACATTTATAATAAAATAATTTATTTCATCATCACATGTATATAATTTGATTATGGGTAATTACTTGATCTCGTGAGATGAGATATGTGGTCCTTAGGTAACATAGTAGGATGTCAGACACATGGATTATGTGTGGTGAGATCTAATTATTCAATTCTTGTAGGCCCGAAACCTTACAGCTATGGGTGATGCTGGGCACATCACTTAAAAGGTTGCTATGTGTAGAGTTATCATATGATGGAGTGATATAATCTTAATCACTAGAGTGAGACTCTAGACTTAAATGTAGATGCATAATACAAATGCATTAAGGGGATCCATAATGAACACATTTAGTAAAATTTCATTGTTAGTATAAATGATGTTCATAACTTACAGACTAATCCTTTGACCTGAGGGACTTGTGATTCTCTAATAAGTTATTTAAGTTGATTATTTTGAGTTGCCAACTAGTGATGCCTAATAGGTGGCTATATCATGGGTAACTTGGATACTTAACTTGATACTTAAGAGAACACAAGTGCCCAACAAGGAATTCACTACCCTAATGATAGGGAAAAATATTCAATCTAGGATTAACATAAATTGATTGAACATGCAAATTTGGATCTAATGTTTTTAATAAGGTGTTTGTCAGAATGATTTTCAAAATATATTTATTAAATAAATAAATATTTTGAAAAATAATTTATTAAGAAATGTTTTTAATGTCTAATTGATCCATTAATGTCCTAGAGATTATTTGTCAATGACCAAAAGGGTTTGACAGTGACTAGTTTATTATCCTAAAGGTATTGAGGAATATTGTACAGTGGAATGATGTTTTTTTGTGAAAAAGTCTGTGAGGAAGGGCCTCAATGTTAAATTTTTATCCTTGAGAGTTCAATTGTGACATGTCACAGGGATTGTTACAATTAATGGAGTACATAATTGTAATTATCAAATAGTTGAGTTCCTGATTATAGTTTGACTTAATTCAGGATAGTGGGTCCCATAAGCTTAAGGATAAGAATCCCATAAGGATCCCACACCTCCTAGGGTTTATCTAACCTCTCCTTATCCCTATCTATAGGGTTACCCATGTTCATATATGATCTTGTAACAATTCTAGAAGTGGGAGAGGTGTAGAAAACTCTAGAGTAGATGTAGAGACTAGGTCGATTGAATTCTTGTGTCCGGTTATTTGATTGATGCAATTCTAAACTTACTTTAATATTATATCTCAAAGATTCATATGGTGATCATGGGAAAGCATATTTAGATACATGATTAATTAATGAACTTTACTAATTTTTATGTTCAAGAATGGTAAACTTCCAACATTTAGTGTGTATCCAAGTGCACTTGACTATGTGATGAGTAGTTGGTTAGATACCTACAGGGATAGATTTGTTGCAGAATAGACGGACTGAGTTATGCATCTGGGGGTCACAACAACGAATAGGTAATGTTGTTTATCTTTTTTTATTTTTTATTTTACTTATAATTATTTATCATTGGTTGTTACTTAACTAGTTATTCCTTATACTGCTTGCAAGGTTGAGAGTGCCCATGCAAAGTTGAAGAGGTAGCTGGGATTGAGTCAAGGAAATTTCGAGTCATCTTAGTCGAACATATACAACATGCTTCTGTTACAGCATCCAACAATCAAGGCATCATTCAAGAAATCAAAGATGATCGTCTAACATAGTTTTAGGCTATCCGAGTTCAGGGAACTTCGTGGGAACGTCTCCATCACTGCATTTAACAAGATGTTTGATGAGATGAAGCAGGCTGGTTTTATTGGGATTGACTATGTTGCATGCGAATGTCAACTTAGACATACCCACAACCTGCCATGCACCCATGAAATTACTGACTATAGTAAGCAGGGGCGTTAGATCCCACTTGATTCAGTGCATCCTCATTGGCTCAAGCTTGACATGCAACCCACCTCGAACCAGAACCATGTAAGTAAGGATGATGTTCTTAGCGAGGAATGAGATATGTTTAAGCAGGTCTATACACAAGCTAACGAGTTAGGCAAGACCCAACTACTTAGGAAATTGAGGGCGTTGATAAATCTAGAGAGTATACATGTAGATGAACTAGAAATTAAATCAATAATGTGAGGTAGGCCACTTGAAAAGATGGATAAATCTATCCGACGTGAGTCATCCACATTTGAGAGAATACCATCGGTGCAGAATAGCTACTCCTCAACGAGCACCGCTCCAATGGATGTCAACCCTCTACAGTCGACGAAACTAACCCAATAGAAGAGACCAAAGGAGAAGGTAATTAGTAGGTTTGTTATTGTGTAAATGACGTTGATTTGTTATTTCGTTGTTGCTTATGCATTATCCCTTTTGTCATAGGTCGTTCGTTCGTCGTCAGTTCAATCCTCGTCCTATAATACTTACATCAGACACTTTTCAGATGACTTACATTCATTCTTTCGACATATTGTAGATGTAGTAGCTGATGAGAATTGTGGGTTCCGGGTGATTGTTGCCTTGCTGGGCATGAGAGAGGATAGTTGGCTGCAAGTTCGGATGGACTTGTTAAATGAATTAGATAGTCATGGATAATATTATGAGCATATTTTTTGTGGGTTTGCAAGAGAGAAGGGGATTAAGTTTTATTTTGTGTACTTTGAAGAAGGTCTGTTATACGAGTATTGGATGACCATGCCAGAATATAGACACCTGATAGCCTCCTATTACAATGTTGTACTGTACCTTTTGAGTGTGCAACAGTGTCTGATGTTCTTGCCACTCCGATCTAACCTTATATCCGTTGCCACCTTGAAGGAACTTGTTATAGGCTTTGTGAATGATAACCATTTCGTACAGGTAAACGTTAACACACATGGTGCTATTATAGTTAATCATGTTCAACAGTGTTTAACTTTACAGTTTGTAATGCATGTAGGTCTTCCTTGTGCCGGGTCATCCTATCCCACCCATTGCAATATATTGGCATAGATACTGTAGCGATAATGCATCAGAATGGGCAGTATATTTGTACGAACCATGAATTGGAGAATTCTGATGTGTGGTTAACGAAGATGTGGTGACACAAAAGACGGTGTATTTGACTGATGATTGACTAAGACGGAAGATAGCTCATATGTAACCCGCACAATGTATTAATTGTGTAGTTTTGTATTAACAACTTATATATGTAATCAATAGGGATGACCCCTTTTATAAGAATTCATTCGCTGAAAAAAAATGAGCAAAAAAAATCGTATGAGAGTTTCCATCACATACCCTAAGTGTTTTTAGTAAGTTAGGATTGCAACAAGAAAGGTATGAGAATACACCCACTGAAAGAGAATCAGACTTTAAGAGAGTTCTATAAATTCATAATTTACATTCCCACCGATGCCAAAAAACATAATTATGGAGTGATTAAATAGATTTGTACCTGAGTGAGGTATCAAAATCATAAAAGCCTCCATATGCACCATCATTAACTCACACACAGTCCCACAATCATGTATTATTAATATACTTGGAAATGGCATATGCCTTGTCATTGAGCTGGTACCTGGAAACAACTTATATTTACAACTTTCCCAACAGTTAACCTACCAATTGTAATAATTCGTTATATTTTTACCTATCATTTTATTTTATTTTTTTCATTGAGTGATTGCGATCTTTTAGTGTGTGGCTTTAAAGTATAAAATGTAATAATAATAACAAGTAAAGAATGAATGCGAACAAACAAAATTGTGATTTATAAAAATAGGGTCATTCCTGAACAAAATAATGTAATGTATTAGGGGTCTCATCCCAGTTGGGATAAGGTTGTTTGTTGTTATTGTTGTTTGTTGTTGTTGTTGTAGGGGTCTCATCCCCTATAAACTAAATACACAACTCGTCAAATAGAAAGGAAAAAAAAACTATGTCCATCTGGTCCGCCTATTTTTCCGTTTGTACATAATCTCTGGTGCCCGCATAAACATAGATGCTGTCGCGTCAATGAACTTGCTATGACAGGTCAGGATATCCTATACTCACATAAACGTAGACAACAAACCACTATGCATGGTCTTCTTAAGATGACCATCCACAACCGGTCTCATCAAAGCCACGACTTGCTCAATACGCTGAAATAAGCACAAATAAATATAAGTTGCAATAAAAAAGACTAACTAAAATGAGAAATACGAGTGTTGAAATGATATATCTACTCTGTTGGGTTTGGCTGCTTGGTGCTCGTCGGCTGTGATTGTGGTGCTCCCTGCAATCTATTGTATGGATTCTACATGTATCGATGTGATACGCGTGCATACCAATCCATGTAGTTAGGCGCATAGTCGCCGGGATAAGGTGTAGTTATGGATTGATGCTCTACGGAGAGTGTGTGGCTCTGCCATACCGCCCACACCTTCTCATAATAAACATAATTGAGCCAGTATGATGATGTAGTGGCTCTACATATTGTTTGTCTCGAGGCCAGTGGGGTAGATAAAATGATCTATCGTAGTCCAAATTGTCTCAAGACTCACATCGGATGATAGGGCTCCACAATGTAAAGGCATTTAAGTATGCCATGGTAGTATGCAACATTAGGCAATGGGTGATATTGCCTGCAATCATTATATGGTGACCATATGTCGTGCACAAGTTAAAATATAAATCGGATAAATAAAAGATAATCACGGGAAAATAAGATAGTACTGAACTATACTATGTAAAAACAAACACAACACTTGGTGGGGCCCCATGCATCAATGGACTCCGGAGTGCCTTCACATTTGTCCATAAGATAACCCGTTTCCCTGTGCAGTGTGTATTGTTGGATGCGTGGTTAGTCGGGCTGATAATACAGGTTCCGGTGCGGAACAATGAGGGAAAAGTGCTCGTATATCCATTGTTTCATCAGTGTAAGGTACCTAGCGACCTGTCGTACCTTCGACCTGCTGGCAACCCCCAAATGCCAATATAAAAATGCCAGAGTAGCATATCCCCTCGTGTAAATATGTACACTATCAAGATCCTCCAAGCATTGCAGCTAACCGACCGGCACCCGACTCGCTGTTTTATCTGTAAACAACATGCACCCGATCAAATAAAGCAAGTATATCCTGGTAGAACAGTTAATCACCTTTTCGCCAGACCGATCACTCACCCTCCTCTCAAATTTGCTTCGTAGCCACTCCATCCTAATTGACTGGCCATGTGCAGATCCAAACTCCTCACTGACCTCCTCATTTGTCACTCTAAGTGTACAAGATACCAATGTCCATGCATCATGTGCATGTACGATGGAGACAGTATTCCCAACCATGAGAATAGAAAGTAACGTACTCACATCATTGAGTGTGATAGTCATCATCTCAAACGGCATTTGAAAAATGTTTGTTTTGGGGTACTATCTCTCAACGAATACAGATATAACGAAATGACTCACTGTTCGGTAGGAGCTATGAACCAGTGGGAATAGTCCAGAACACTTAATATAGCCACACCAAATTTCATTCTCTAAACCTGAAGGCTAGAACACCCACTCCGCTACCTTCATCCTGTGGCTGATACACTTCAATAGCGGCCACTCCTGCAATTGAAACAAATACTATTAGTACACTTGGTATTAATAAGTGAAAATTTTTAATCTCAAAAGCATTACCTCATGCTGCCATATAACTACAACAATGTGTGTGGCAAAGCTGGTAAGGAGTGTTGAGTCCGCAGAAGCTCCAGGGATAGGCGCCTCTCTATCATCCTCAGGCTTTCCAGGGATTGACGCCTCTGTAGCATCCTCAGGCGCTCTAAGGATAGGTGCCTCTCTATCATCCTCAGGCTTTCCAGGGATTGGTGCCTCTCTAGCATCCTCAGGCGCTCTAAAGATAGGTGCCTCTCTATCATCATCAGGCTTTCTAGAGATAGGCACCTTTAGCATCCTCAGGTGCTCTAGGGATAAGCGCCTCTCCAACATCCTCTCCCCCACCTGCATAATGTTCATCGACAACAATCTTTGCATACGAGCAATTGGTAGATGTTGCATAGGACGCTCTGGACAGGCCGACCATCTTTATAACTCGATGCTGGCGGGCAGATGCAGTAGGTACAAAGCAGTCATCCCCTGCCTCCGAAAAAAGCATTGCATGTGAGTAGTAAATTTATTATTAAAATTTTTCTAACCATTTTATAAATAATTTAAAGTTATAAATTATTATTTTTTATAATAATAAAAATTAATAATATTTATTTTTTAAATATAAATTTGGAATAATTTTTAGATATGACAATGAATGCTCAAATAGATTATATTACTTAATAAAATTAATTAAGTATTTTAATTTTTTTTTAATAAAAAATATAATTTTAAAAAAATGTAATTTTAATTTATATTAATAAATAAAAATTATATATATTTTTAAAGTATTTAAAATTATTATTA
The DNA here is from genome assembly GCA_025762735.1 of Platanus orientalis. NCBI lineage: Eukaryota > Viridiplantae > Streptophyta > Magnoliopsida > Proteales > Platanaceae > Platanus > Platanus orientalis. The sequence goes on along the minus strand of JAOXJP010020185.1, from coordinate 22,498 downwards.
TTATTATTATTATTATTATTTATTTTTTATGTTCGGCCTAACTAGCCAAGCAGGACTGTCCTACTCGGACAAGCCAACTGAGAAGGCCTATCCCACTCGGCTGGCTTGTCAGAGTGGGATAGGACTGCTCGGACCGGTGATTTTGGGAACGGTGTGCACGCAACCTCGGGCTAAAACAGTTTCTTTTTTCTTGTTATTTAAAAAAAAAGGTTTTTTCAAGAAAAATAAACCCTAAACTTTTTTTTAAAGAAATACGACAAATTACATACCTATTTGCCCGGTGCCGGCTGCTGCTGTCCTCCTTTCCGACCTTGCTCTCCTAGCCACCGTCGGCCTTGCTCTCCTGGCCGCCATATTGTCTCGTTGTCGTCCATCTTCCATCTCAGCTCTTGCACGAACATTATGAGAGAGGAGGGGGGAAATGGGTTTAAAAGTTAAGAGAGAACTTGAGGGAGAATGAGAGGTGTGTGAGATGAGTTTGGGTTGAAGGAGTTGAGGGGGCCTTAGAAAAAAGAGAAGTGTGAGATGGAACTGTAGGGTTTTGTAAGACGTGTGGGAGAGGTATTTGTAAAATGGTATTATGGGTAGGGTTGCAAATGGACTAGATTCGGAACAAATATGAGCATATCCTCTTTCGTATCCTATTCTAATGGATATTATAAAATTATACCGTATTTTAACCGTTAAAAAAATCGGATTTTGGATATCCAAAAAAAAAAAAAAAGGCAATTCCAGATAAGTTGTCATAGTCGTTAGTGCATTCTTCCTTGACCCATGTCTATCCTCTCCAAAATCTTTGATGCCGTATACCTATGGGTGCTGCCATGGATCAAGATGGAACAAATATGAAGTAAATAGTTGATATGTTTTTAAGCGTCTTAGTTATTAGGTTATTTATAATTGTTGGATTAGTTTTAAATTCAACAATCTTTTCTCTATATTCTATATAGTGTTATATTTTTATGAAACTGATATTAACTGAAACGGACCAATATGTTCGTATCCTATCCGTTTATAACGGATATTTTTATAAACGGATCGGATAAGCTTATTTCGGATTGCAGCCCTAATTATGGGAAGTGCGGGAGGGTTCTTAAAAATATAGGAGGGGTTCTTAAAAATAAATGAGGTATTTCTTAGAAAAGAGGGAAAATGATGGGGACTAATAGAAGTCCCTATTTGTAATCTCGGACGATGTCGATGTCCACTATATGACATCCCAAAACTCGGTTTCAAATCGTTCAAACACCCTTCTTCTGTACGTCTCTTAATCCTTTCCGGCGATAAGCAAATTACGGAATATCTTATCATGCTCCGCAGCTGAAGCAAACACAGCAGTTATGGCGGGAAATGCTGAGGTATAACCTTAAAACCCAGTACTCTTTTTTCTTGTTACTACGATTTTTGCTTTAAAAATCATATTTTGTACTTCGAAAAAATCTGAAGAATCCTGTGCAGGAAAAGTTCCCTTTCTTTTCTTTGTCAAACAACCAAAACCAGCCAGGATTAGGGTTCTTTGGGTTGTCGGAAAAGCCTCTTCCACCGCCCCCCCCTTGTGTTGAAGTGCTTTCATCAGAGGTTGTTTCTTTTCTTCTTTTAATTGGTTTCTGTTCTTTTGTTCCTTCCTCTGTTAAATTTGTTTCTTTGAACTATAAATTTGAAAGATAAAGATGAATCCTGAACAATATCTATCTTATACTGAATTGGTTTCTGGCAAACACAGATATCATCAACTGTGAAATATACGGTAGAGTCGGTAAATTTGAATGGAGTGCTTACTTTACTTAAGGTATTCTCTTTTTCATGAATTCAAGACTAATTTTGGATTTCCTGAATTTGAATTGATATGATTGAATTGCGTGGATTTTTGTGTTAGGGTCGCGTGAGTACCAATGAGGTTTTTTCGTTATCCAACTCGGATTTGGTTCCTGGGAAGTATGAAGGTGCATTAGAATTCTATCCTAGTTACTCTCTTGGAGATATTTGAAACAAATCTTCAATTTTTTGATGTGTTGGAGCATATATTTCTTTGTGGGCTAGGGGGACTGAAGCTATGGGAAGGTTCTCTTGATTTGGTTAAGACTCTTCACTCAGAGATCCAAGATGGACAGTTATCTCTTACAGGGAAACGTGTGTTAGAGGTGGGTTTCTAATGCTCAGGCGGTGCTGTTCCCTCTTGTTATATATGATTGCTATGTCCGCCAAACTTATGTTTATATAAAGCACTCTAGCTTTCTTGTCTGCATTTGAACTACTCATTTTGACTGGTCTTGGCCAATTTTATTGGTAAAATTTTATCTATCTAAGTGCCAAACCTGTTAAAGACTTGGATGGTTTGAGGTAGTGGTTGCCTTTCAGAAAATGCTGGTAAATTTTCATGAACAGTTTTTCCATCGGTAGTTTTGGATTATTTTGTTGTCTTGCAAGTCGATCATCTCATATATTTACTCGAAAGGCTTCAAGCAATTGTAGCATTTCAGAAAATGCTGGTAATTTTTCGCAAACAATTTTTCCATCAGTAGTTTTGGATTTTTTTTGCCTTGCAAGTCAGCATCTCATGTATTTTTCTCTAGAGATGTATGTGAATGAAATATCATGCATGATGGATTTTTATGGGAATTAGTGTGTTGTAGTGATTGAAGGTGAGGGACTTCACATTTGGCACAGAGAAAAATTTAAGGTCAGTGCAAGGAGCACTAAAAGTATTGCAAGAAGTTCCGTAGGAAGTTAAAAGGTTTAAAGAGACATTAGACATAGAACTGCATAGGGAGCAAAGGATCACCAACATTCTGCACAGAGGTGAGGAACAATGCTATATGAAGGGGAAAGGATCATGTTCATGGTCAAGGCAAGTAGGAGTGTTTGAAGGACCATGGTAAATTTGAAGGAAGTCCCACAGAGAATGAGGATTCTGAGAGAATTAATATTATAGATGTCCATTAAGAAGTAATGTAAGCGTCCGGTTGTGTGCATTTAACATGGCTAAGATGGTCAAGAGGTCAAAATTTGTATGTTGAAATGAAGATGAAAGTATCCCGTATAATTTCTACTTTGAGTATAGTTTTCCCTTGTATCTGATTTCTGATTATTTGGTACTTTATGTTCGAAGAAGCTTAGGTTGACTGATTGGTGCACTTTGATGGGGAAACCTTTTTGTGTAAGTTATCTATGGGTGGTCCATTACTGAGAGGGGACAATTTCAGTCTTCTAGGTTATAGGCTAATTGGCACTGTGCCTATCCACTCTGTTAGGATGCTAATAAGAGGGACTGGTTGATGTGGGAACTATCAGGGGAAAAAGAAACCCTAGAAGTTGGAGAATTAGGAAAAATAATGGATTGGATGAACTTCAATGTAAATAATCAGGAATGTATAATTGAGAATAAACTAGGATCTGATTTAAATAAAAATCAGCAAGAGTAATCCCAGCCATGAGTATACATTAAGCAGAAATTTCTAAGGAAAATTAAGTGGAAAAATAGAATTTAGTGAGAGTTTTTCTAATTTAAAATTTTAAAACAGAAAAGAGGCTTTCATTTGTTGCTTAGTTGGTTAGGGTGTTTAAAAACCCAAAGGCGTTGCACAGTTGGCCGGGATCACGCCTCAGGAAGTGGAGGTCCTGAGTTCGAAACTTGCCTGGGCGTAAAAAACCCCAATTTACCCGGTGCATGGGAGAGAGGCAGGGAGTCCACGTGCCCCGAGGATCTAGCCAGGTGCTCTAAGAGGCAGGAAAAAAAAAAACAGAAAATCAGCTACTTATTTGCAGCTGTGGGTATTTTATAGAATGGGATTTCTTAGGTAGCTAAGAAGAAGAGCATAAACTGAAGAGGCTTAACTAATCATAATTTCAAAGAATAGAAATAGCTGTTAAGTTGCCATTCTGGGTAGTAGATTGTATAGAGTACGATTCTACCTGATGCGGACATTGAAGCTGAAGTGGGGCCCACACGTGTGCAGTTGATGATGTGGTCGTGTGACACAATGGGGCAGTATTATTGGATTTTAGTTAGAGTCTTGTTAGGATTTATTTAAGGTCTTTATCTTGAGTTATTGTGGGATTTATTTTAGTTTCCTTATGTCATTAGGAGTCTATGTCTACATTATCTTATCTTGTGTCACATTATCTTTTCATTATGTTATTAGGTTTAGAAGTCTTTTAAGGATGTGATGGGGTTTTATTAAAGTCCTTTTTATGTCAAAGTCTAAAGAGAGATAGGGTTGGTTGTGGGTTATAAAAATCCAACTTCATTATTATTATTTACTAATGCTTGATTGAATAAACATCAGTTTTCTGCTCTGTTAATATCGGCTTAGTGTTATCTCTCATTGAGTGATCTAAAACCCGGATTGGTTCTCCCCTGGTGGATTCCTAGGGTTCTTCAAACTTGTTGGAGTCCAAGATCCCCTGTTTTGTGAGTTTGAAACTGCAAAACAGATCTCCTTCTTATTCTTTTCTTGGTGAGGTTTCTCAGAGTTTTGATATCCCTAATTATGTTTTACCATTAATCACAATCAAATCCATTCAAGAAACCATTCCACACTGTTTCTTGAATCACCACTAGCCTGCTGCCATTACTAGACCTGTTCCCCTTCTGTGTTTCACCATTAGAACCCAAGAGAGTTAAGTTTAGAACCCTGTGGCAGCTATAAACTGGCCCCCTTTTCTGTTTTAATTCTGAAACCCAGAAACCGATCTATTTGGGTTCTCGAGTGGGGTTTCCAGATTTTCTCTTTGAGGTTTCTCTCTTACAGTGTTGCAGAAGCTCTTGGTTCTTCTGCAGAACCAGATCTGAACCTAAATCTGTATTTGCAGGCCCTCCTTTCCCTCAGAAATCCCTACAGATCATTCCTCGAGTTATCTTTATACCTGCGGTTGTTAGTGATTCAATACAAAGCTCTGATACCAAAATTGATGTAGGATGATGTCAAGTGTCTCAAAAATCACCAAGTTAATATTGTGAAAGCAAGAAGCGGATTAAACAATCCACGATTTGAATTTTAAACACACCCAAGTAGCCAAATTTTTTAGGAAAGTACAAGAATAGAAGAAAAGAATCAAGTAGGGGAAGGGAGAAAAATTTAGATAAGGAAAGAGGAAGAAAAGAATCCAGAAGGGCAATTCCAGAAATTTTGGGAAAAAATCCAAAATTATCCAAATATCCCTGTTCATGCATCAGAAAATTCTGAAAATTTCCAAGGTGGTTCTGACGTACCTAAGGCTCTTATGTTCCAAATTTCATAAATTTCTGGGTTGATTTGTGATGTAGCATGCATGAGGAGATAACATGCATAAAGATCCCCAAGTAAATTACCTTAAGCAAATTGAACTAGAAACAGGATTCCTATTCTTATCAAGTACTTGAAAGTAATAAAGAAGGAAACTAAATGATAGATAGACTCAAACTGACACGCTAGAGCATATAAAGTAATGAAAACAAGTACCTAACACTTAAATTATTAACTACTTTTTAACTTAGGAAATTAACTAACAAAACAATATATGAAACCTGCAATAAAGACAAGAACAAAGGCTAATAAATGCTAGGTAAAAGCTGGGCGTCAAGTATAGGGGTGTTAGGTGGATGATAAAGTGAGTATTAAGGTCTAACAAGCAAAGGACATAAATCCTAAATGTTGCAAGTCAATATGGGGACAGGTATAGGGTGCTGGTACTGGTAGCAAGTATTAAAGGCCAAAAGTGTGATTACAAAGAAAGAATAAAGGGTATCTAGCAAAGAGAAAACCTAGACAGCACCACAAAGGAAGAGTATAGGTGTATAGAGAGCATCTTACTTCAGTCAAGGTGATGTCAAAGCCTTGTAGGCAAGTCCCAAGGTAAACCTCCAATCAGCCCAAAGTAGAACCTTCTCACAATCACTAACCGTCCGTGAGGAATTTCGGCAAACACCTTATGTGTAGAATCTGGACAGCCAATCGAAGTTGGTGTAAGAAGGTCTTCTTCAGCCCAAAGTAGTAGAATAACCTCTTAGGGCAACTTCCAACTCAAACCTTTAAAAGCCTCCAAAGTAGAACTTCAACATTACAAATATGTCTCATTGGAGACTTTCTCTGAACACTTGATCAGCAACTAACACTTCAGCAGCAAATTGTGTATATCAAAATCAACCAATCCTTTTAAGTTTTGTTCAAACTGTCACTAACATGAATTCCTTGGTGCGATATAGGTCTTACATACAGCTGGCTGCAGCAGAGAAGAGTTTCTATGTGGAATTTTTTAGAGAAATAGTCACCACAGGTTGGCTGACTGGTTGGAACTGATGGTGTTTTGGGATTATGACCAATCATAATTCAAGGAATGCAATTCCTAGGCCTGCCACCTGATAGGGGTAATGCTTCCTTTGTAGAACTCTGAGAACTGAAGAAGGAGCAGTACTGGAAAATTCTGACCAGTAGATAATAGGGTTTCTTTAAAAAAAAAAAATACTGAGTTTTCTGGTGTTTTAGGACTGGACAAAAGGTGTAGATGATTAGGAAGGGTGATACGATAGAAGAGAATGTATGAAAAGAGGAGTTGAGGTGGTCGGTAGGGTCTTATAGAGATTGGTTGTATGGAGTATGGAAGTTTGAAGATGAAGATGGAGTGGTTTTGTGAATCGTGGCAGCAAGAAGCTTGATGGAAAATAAAAAAACCAGAAAATAAAAGGTAGAAGAAGGAAGAATAAGATAAATGTGAGGGTTTAAGGAAATCACCAACCTTAGTTCTTTAGGAAATCACCAACCTAAAGTTCAAGTTTCACCTATAACTTGAAAGCCAATTGTGTGTGCAGTTCTTGGAGAGAAAATAACCAATTTTCATTCAATTATTCAATAATTTGGAGTGTTCCACTAGTTAGAAGAGTTGGTATTGATTCACTTGTAATTGAAGAAAAGTGAAGAAGGAGAGAAGAAAGAAAAAAAGAGGAGAGAGATTGGGAGAATCATAGTGTAGTAGTCTCTACACCACTCTAAAGTATTATTTATATGTTTTATTTTGATAATATACCATATATAGTATCTATACGGTATATATATAATAATACCCAGATTCTTATATCCTTACACTTCCATATTCTCCCTCAAGCTGGAGAATAGATGTCTCTCATTCCCAGCTTGTTTACAATTTCATGGAACCGAACTCCATTTAACTATTTTGTTAAGACATCCGCCAACTAGTCTCCAATCCTTACAATAGGAGTACAAATCCACCCCCATTGAAGTTTCGCCTTTATGAAATGTCGATCCACTTTAATATGTTTTGTTCTGTTATGTTGAACCGGATTGTGAGATATACTTATGGCTGCCTTGTTGTCATAATATAAAGACATTGGATGAGAAATAGGCACTCCCAACTCTGTTAGTAGTTGTTTAAGCTACAGAAATTCACATACACCATGAGCCATAGATCTGAATTCTGCCTCTGCACTGGATCTAGCAACGACTTTCTGCTTCTGACTCCTCCATGTAACCAAATTCCCACCTATGAAGGTACAATAACCAGAAGCTTATCTTATACTAGTGATTGATCCTGCTTAATCTGCATCTGTATATGCCTCAACTCTGTGATGCCCATGAGAAGAATAAAACACACTTTTTCCTGGACAACCTTTGAAATATCTGAGAATTTGATAAGTAGCCTTTGTATGAGCAAGTGTGGGAGCATGCATGAATTGACTAACAACACTGATAGCATAAGCAATGTTAGGCCTAGTTAATGATAATTATATGAGTTGTCCCAGTAGATGTTGATACCTTCTTGCATCAATCAACCGATCCTCTAGATCTTCCTTGAGTCAATGATTAGGATCAATGGGAACCATTGCGGGTTTACATCTAAGCATTCCTATCTCTTTCAGAAGATCAAGCACATACTTTCGTTGGGACGAGATAATTCCACTCTTGTACCGAACCACTTCTATATCTAAGAAGTACCTGAGTTTTCCCAAGTCTTTGATTTCAAACTCCTTTGCTAGTTTCATCTTCAACCGTTTCACCTCAACTTCATCATTGCTAGTAACCACTATATCATCGACATAGACAATCAAGGCTGTAAGTTTTCCTTGTCTTCGTCTCACAAACAAGGTATGATCACTTTGACACTGTGTGTATCCATTTTTCAGCATAGCCAATTTGAATCATTCAACCCAAGTTCTAGGAGATTGCTTTAACCCGTACAAAGCTTTCTTTAGCCTATATACATTCCCTTTGCCTTCAAAAGGCTGAAACCCTGGAAGAGGCTGCATGTACACTTCTTCTTCTAGATCACCATTTAGAAAGTTATTTTTTAGATCAAGCTGATATAGAGGCCAAACATGTGTGGCAGTAAGTGAAATTGATTTTATCATCTTAGCAACTGGTGCAAATGTCTCTTGGTAATCAATTCCATACAACTGAGTGTAGCCTTTTGTAACGAGTTTGGCCTTCTATCTTTTCACAGTACCATCTGCATTATACTTCACTATAAACACCCACTTGCATCCAACAAGTTCTTTTTCTCGGGGAAGATCAATTATTTCCCATGTATGATTTTTTTTCTTCAAGTGCTCTCATCTCCTCTTCTATTACAGTTCTCCAATGTGGTTGTGAAAAAGCCTTTGACACATTTTGAGGTATTGAAACTGAAGACAAATTAGAGAAACTACGAAAAGATGGAGCCAAGTGACTCAAAGAAACAAAGTTAGATATAGGATGTTGAGTACAAGATCTAAGACCCTTACGTATAGCAATTGAAACATTAATATCATTGAAAGAAGTATCTAGAGAAGAAACACTTAGAGGAAGGGACAATACTTGTTTTAAGAATGTGATTCAAAAGGCCTCTTGGTTGGGAGCATGAGAAGGCCATCTTGCTCCTTATCTTTGTCCTTCTCCTTTCCTTTCCCTCTTCTGGAGTACACAATTTTACCTTCTTCCCCTGAGAACCAACATCTTTAGGACCAGCTCCATGATCAAAACAGAAGGATGAAACAGGTAATGGAACAGACAACATCTCTTCTTAACCAACATTCTTCCCCTGAAGAGAAGTCTTATGGGAAGAAAAGAAAGGAACCCCTTCAAAAAACGTACATCACGAGAGACAATCCGCTTCTTAGTGCCTAAGTGATAACACTTATAACCCTTTTGATTGACAACATATCCTAGGAAGATGCATTTGAGTGCTTTGGGGTCCAGTTTGGTACGATTTGATTTGGAAATATGCACAAAACATATACAACCAAATATCTTTGGAGGAAGAGGAAACAAGGTTGAGGAGGGAAGAATAAGTTCAAGGGGAGTCTTAAATTTGAGGAGACGAGAAGACATGCAGTTCATGAGAAAAGCTACAGTTTGCATTGCCTCAAACCAAAAGGTTTTAGGTACATTCATGGTAAACATGAGGGCATGAGTAATTTCAAGCAAATGATGATTCTTTCGTTCAGCAATCCCATTTTGTTCTAGGGTGCCGGGACATGTAGCTTGATGAATTATACCAGACTCATTAAAGAAGGAAGTAAGACCCCTAGATAAATACTCACCTCCATTATTTGATTAAAAAACACGAACTTTTGCATCAAATTGGGCAGATACCATTTGAATGAATGACTTTACTTTAGATAACAGATCATTTTTAGCTTTCAACCGGTACACACAAGTGGATCTACTATGATCATCAACGAATGTAACGAAATAACGAAAACCAAACAAAGACACCGTAGAGGATGGTCCCCATACATCAGAATGCACTAGGTCAAAAAGGGATGAACTTCTTGTATGGCTGACAGGATAAACCGAGTGACAATGCTTCGCCAGTTCACAAGGTTCACAACATAATTGAGAATGAGGAGAACCTGACTGAGGGAACAATTGATTAAATAATGAAAACGAGGGGTGGTCGAGTCTGTTGTGCCCTTGTAATAACTCCTCAAAACTACTCTTATTCAAGTTCTTCTGTGGTGGTGTTACAACTTGCTAAATAGGTGAAGCAACTGCAGGTGGAATATCTAATAAGTACAGGCCATCCTTCTTAAAGCCCCTGCCAATAGTCCTCCCAGTCTCTAAGTCCTGAAAGGCTAAAGCACACAATAGGTGGGAAAGAAAGTGACACTACAATTAAGAGACTTTGTAATATGACTGATAAAAGAAGATTAAGGAAAAAATTAGGAACATGAAAAACAAAAGACAGTTGTAAAAGATCAACAACAATGCCACCTTTACCAACAACAGAGGAGTAAGATCCATCAGCTATACAAACTTTATCCTTCACTGAACATACTTGATTAGACGAAAACAGGTATGACATACCAGTCATATAATGTGATGCTCCAGAATCAATAACCCACGAGCTAGATGGAGTAGAGATGGATGCATTAAGTGCGGATGTAGATGTACCTGAATGCTCAACCAAGGAAATGGAAGTTGTAGTAGGATCTAATTGGATTATAAAACAATGAAATACCTTAATTTCCTCACGAGATAAACAATACATTAGATGCAATGGATGTGAATTGGCTGCTGGCGAACTGGCTATGAAAATTTCTCTAAAAACAGTACTCGTCTGAGACTGAGAATTTGGATGACAGCTATGGAGATCCTAGCATGTACTCTTGGTGTGACGATTATGTCCACAGTGTTCACATATCAATCTGTCTTTTTTACTATGCATACCACCAAACCGTCACTTTGGTTTCTGGGAGATTTGGCTCTTTCCATACATTTGTATACTTAACAACTTGACTTCTAACAAACACAATCAATACACAGGCCACACTTTTGATCTTCTTTGTTGATTTGGTCACACAAAGATTAACTTCCGAACACCATATGACATTCTATTGTCACAGTCTTACATAAACCAAAAAGCACACAATTAACCACAAAATCCATAGTTCATACATATGTTCTTACCTCAAACAACACAACTACTGCAATCAGAGAGCCAATATGTGATGGTACATGAGGGGACACAATGGTACACGAGGGGACACGAGTTGCAAGGGTCCGTTGCAACTAGATCAAAACTTCATGATCACTGTTCCAAACCAGATCTGAGTGTTTAGGGCTGAAGAGCATGTGTTGTTGAAGAGGATGGGTCGTTACTGTGCCTAGCAGTAATGAGAGACCTTGAAATCGAAGGATCTCTTTTGATCCTCAACCAAATCACTTGGGACTTGTCCTTAAAGATTTCTTTTGAAAAAAACGGCCACTCCTTGAGCAATCGAAACAGCAACTCTCCATGTGAGCAGAATGACAAAAACTTCACAAAACAAGGGTTTTCGAGTTGTTGAAGAAAACCCCTCGAAAACCACACTTAGAAGGTTCAAGAAAATCTGAAAAAATCACCACAAATCACTACGGTTCAGGATCTGTAGGCCTCGACCTCCAGCCACCTTTGACAGGTGTACGGCTTGTTGACGTCAGCCTTATGGACGTTGACGTCAACAGAGTTTTTTCTTGTCTTCTTTGTCTGTATGGCTTGATCTTCTCTTGGATTGCTCTGATACCAAGTTGGAAGAGTTGGTATTGATTCACCTGTAATTGAAGAAAAGTGGAGAGAAGAAAGAGAAAGAGAGGAGAGAGATTAGGAGAATCGTAGTGTAGTATTCTCTACACCACTCAAAGTATTATTTATATATATTTTATTTTGATAGTATACCATATATAGTATCTATACAGTACATATACAATAATATCTGAACTCTTATACCCTTACACTTCTACACCACTATGCCACCCCCCCAATCTCTATTTATAAAAATAAAAATCGGGTTTAAGCTCTTGAGTTACAAAATTAGAAACCAAAAAAAAATAAAATAATGTCTATTCTTCTATAAAATAATGTCTAAAAATACCCCTCTTGGTCGACCATGCTTATAAAAGGTCTAATTTGGGCCTTCTTCTAATTACACCCCTCAGAGAAAAATAATAACTATGCCCTTAATCTATTCTAGTCACAAAATAGTGTCTATAGAATTAAAAAAAAGACATAAAAACCCAAAGAAATAAAATAAAATAAAAAGAAAACATCTCCACTCTTGTCATTCATGATAGCCGACACATGTGGCCCCACAAAGATGAAAAGTGAGCCCTACATACGTCGAAAGATGCCAAATAGCCCGAAACTCATCCGAATCGATCCCAGATTGAGGCAATGGACTCCAAATGTGTTCTAGTCCAGATAAAGGCTCACCGAAACTCTCCTCCTGCACTGATACACTCTCAAGCCACCACGTGGTGCGATGTCCTCATCAATTTGATTTAGGAATTTTATAAAAGTTCAGACCTTCAAGATTCTTTAATGGAGGATTACAAAACCTAGTAGGGAATCTTTGACTATAAGTCTGCAGGGAAGAAGGGGATTGAAGTTGAGTTTAGGGGTTTTGAAATGGGACATTTAGGGGATAAAAAACCTAAAAGAAAATTGAGGACAATGAAAGATTAGAGGGTGCGATTTTGAAGGTATGGGTATCTAGAAAATCTGGTTTTAAAGAAGAAAGGCATAGAATGGTTCAAAAAGAAAAGAGATTTTGATAGAAGTATGTTAAGGGAGTTATATGGATTAGATTATGGGTAGAATAAAGAAGAAAATCATGAGAAAATAGAACATAAATTACCTTCAATTGAAACATGTGTAGAGATGTCTAGGAACCCAGCTGTGGGGAGTGATGTCTGCTGATTTCCAGCCCTTGAACTATTCAAGATTATGCGATATTGCAGCAAATTATAAAGAAGGGAGAGGAAATAAAAAAAAGTAATGGAAGAAGAAGAATAAATTAGAAGAAAATATGAGAGGTAGGAAGAAATAAAAGAGGAGGGTAGAAGATAAAAGCAAGAAGACAAGGGAGAGAAGTCGTGAGAAAAGAGGGAGAGGAAGAGGGGAGCCTCATGGTTACAACCCTAGAGGGGGATGGAGAGGGACACATGTCCACCTTGGGGAAACCAAAATTTAAAACCAAATTTAATTCTTCTTTCATTGATTAAATCGTTGGGGGAGGGTTGCCTTTAATAGGCTTTCAACCTAAAGAATTATGAAACATTCTAATAGTAGAAACTTTTAAAATCTAAAACTGGTTGACCAAATCTTTCCTATAACTAGGTACTACTACTAATTTAAAACAACTAAATAATTGGGAGATATGGGGGCTGTCGACCAGCTATTGTGTAGGGCCCATATGTTGACTTTGGGGCCTCACTAAAGGACAAAAATATGCTAGGGATGATTAGCCTAAATAAACACCCAATTTAAACTTGGTTTTTTAGCCTTTACAATGAAGCCCAAATAAAACAGAAATGGCCCTAATTAAAGTAAAACCCCATAAAAATAATCCTAAACACTCGAGCCACAATGTCTCTTCCATTTGTTTTGAATCTGGTCTTTTTGTGTGGGGCCGTGGGGGTACATACATTAGTCTCTGTATGTTGTCCACATCAGTTGGGACACCTTTTGTTTCAGAAAATTGAATCCCCTTGCCTTCTTTAACCCCATCTTTTGCAGCCCTATTTAGATCCTTGGTTCAGCCTCTATTTTCCCCTTTACGTACTTTTAATCATCTGCAGCACCTTCTTTTAAATCCCTAACAGAACTTGTTGATCCTTGTGTTTATCATGGACTAATCTCTTCTTATTTTTAATTTCTGCTTTTGGCTACCTTGGAACTACCTGAGAAGCTATTCAGTCTTTAGCTCATAAAACCCTTAGTGTTTTATGCTTGAAACCCTGTCTTCCTTATAGACCCAACCCATCCCTTTGTTACCCAAGACTGGTTGAACCTTTTGAACAGTCCCAAGTTTTCTTCTTTCAGTGTTAATCCCTGCAGTTTATCCTTATTTGCATGTCTTTATTCTTTGTATACATTGGAGGGACTGATTTAATGAACAACCATTGTTGTCCTGTCTGATTGAACTTAACCTTGATCTTTTATAGCATATAGGACTGCTATACATATTTAAAGCCTACTGTTACTTACACTTATTGTTGGGTCTTTGACTGGAATTTCATAATCCTCATATTACTTTGTTGGGGGTTGAATTTTGAGCCTGATTTTGGGAGAGAACCTGTCATAGTACTTTTGTGGCCCATAACCCACAGGTTACCTGCCACCAACCACTAGGCTGTCCTGTGTCAATGTTGGTATATGGCTGTTTTTAATAACATACATTGCTGTTCGACTGTTCTGCTACAAGCTTGGGTCTTATATATTCTTTGGTACAGTTATACCCCTGTCTAAAGACCTGCTGTGATTATACTTGGTTGCCAGTTGCCACTGCTGCTTGCTGATTAGAGTTTTCAAGGCCTTTATCTTGATCTGTGGTATTAGTCCATAATTTCTTAATAAAGCACAAGTCTGATTTTTATTGCTGGTACCTTCTAAAGTGCTATTTTGGCCTTTCTATCTGAATGCTTACCACCTGTGGATAAAACGATAAACTACTTGAGTGAGAACTTGTCCTAGTACCTTTGTGGGCCCATAACCCGCTGGTTAGCAGCAACCAACCAGTAGGCTGTCCTGTGTCCCTACTCCTAAAGAAATAAAATGAGGATGGGTTGAATGGACATAAAGTGTCCAGCTGTTATACAGATTTTATCAAATCAACTAAGGAAATATGGATTAGAGATTTATAAAATCCAGCAGATAGTTAAAGAGAAAACAAAGAAATAAGAAGAAAGTTATAGAGAAGATAAAGCCAATAGGTTCTGCATCATTGGAGGTGTCAAGAATCATCACTTAGCTGTTCTTCAGGGAAGTAGAACCTTGTCAGGTTGAAGGGATGATGCAGCATGCATGTAGGGTAGTGGGTGTGTGCTCAGGAGATAGGAATAAAATTGATAAAGTAATAAAGAAAAATAAACAAGATTCCTACTCGCAAATCCACATGCTAATTCAGATGAATTTTCAAGTTAAGTTCATATGCAATAAAGGAATTAAACCTACAAGGTAATAAACAAAATTAAACCTAAATAATATGATCAGAATATCAACTAATTTAGAGAATAAGAACATGTCAAGTTGCTGCCCAAAAATTCTGATGGTGATAAAGTGATGAAAAAATGTTTACAACAGGTAAACAACAAAGGGGAAACAGATAATAACCAAAGGATTTATCAAGAGCATATGGAAACAAAGGTTAAGTGATATTAAGGTTGAAAAAAGAATTACTAAAAGGTTGGGAATATACTCAAAGAATGGATCCCATGGTTCACAGTAAAGAACCCCAACAATGTTTACCAGGTCACCACTTCCAAGGGATTCAAATTAAGAGTATCCAGGGAGCATGTGATCTGTTTTGGCTGTATGACAGCTTGCTGATGCTTTGGGAATCATATTCCTTCAATCCAAGAAGCAAGGAGAGCACCTGCGAATGAGATTGTTAAAAAAATTCAAATCCTCTTCCAAAGTAAGGGTGCTGCCAGCATAAAAAAACAAGGGGATGGGTCTCCTCATAGAGTGCAGCTTCTGGAATCCAGATGGGTAATGGCACCCTTAGGGTCGCCCTAGGGTTAGGATAACCCTGTCAAAGCCTTTCAATCAAACTCCTTAACAGTAGGAGCTGGGAGTCAATCTTCTACGACCCCTTTTTTTGCTGTTTTAACATCTCTTACTAGTAAAACTGAGTGGGGCCCTCTTCAAACCACTTTTATAGATGGAACTTTGGTTGATGTAGGATCGTATGCTATAGTAGATGATTATAGACACTTCAAAACTGATGTTGGTGCTGACTGTTAGAGGTTGTATTCAATCTCCTGATTTTACTCAAAACTAAAGTATCACGCCTGGGACTGCTATTGGCTTTGATATTTTGCTCCGAACTAATTCCAATGCTACTAAGGCTGCTTGAGATGAATCGTCCAGGCCTTGGGAACCCTCTGAGAGTGATGCCTTGATCAGAAAACTGAAGAAGGGAGGTTTGTGTTGAATGCTTTGCAGCTGTGTTCCGTTTCAGCAACTAAAAGAAACCTGTGAATAATTAAAAGATGAAGAAAAAAAGAAGAAGAGGACCTTTAACCCAAGGGGAGGGAGTGGCCTCCATCACAACCGTTAAACTACGTTGAACCTAGATCCATTCCAAGGTTAGTGTTCTTCAACCTAAAACAAGGAAGAAGAGAGAGAAACCAAGCCGTGAACATTCAAAATTTTCAATAATATTGCATAAAAAAATAAAGGGGCGTGGGATAGCTTTTATAGAGCTACCCATGAATTAGGTTTGACATCCAAAGTAATGAAAAGACAATGACACCCCTAGCACGGATAATGTGTACCTAAAATAACCCCCCACTACAATAAATAACGAAAATATCCCTAATAAACTAACAATGACAAAACTAACCTCAAAATTTTGTGCCCCTTCTACATGAGACACAATTACATAAAAGAAAATAAAAATAAATAAATAAATAAATAGTTGTGAACATGGCCTAATCATCATCTCAGTCATGATGTCTACATCAGAATAGATTTCTTCAAGTTCAAAGTCCCTAAGCCTCCGATGGAGACCTAGGTCCCATGACAGATTGGATGAGGGATTGGGGGTGGAGTAGAATTGTGAGATTGGTTTGCATTTTTTTGCAGGATTCCGAGTATATTCTTTGGAACCCCTGGCCCAAAGGGGATTCTCCCCGCCAAGTATTCTCCCAAAACCTTATTATGTCTCCCTTCCTTGGATCATATCTCACAAACTGAGAAAACTTTGGATATATTTTGCTAATGCTAGACCATGGGCTTGTTCCGGGGGGGGGGAGGTCTCCTATTCAAAATAAAATCTTAATCATTGGGGAGAAGGCCATTTTTGGAGCTAACTACTAAATACCATAAACCGTTGGCTTCTTTAGGAAATCTCCAAAGCCACTTTGCCAATAATGCTTCATTTCAGATATTTAGGTGGCTGAGGCCCAAGCCTTCTTTATCAATAAGTCTACATGCAACCTCCCACTTGATTAAATGATCTCACTTCAAAGTTCTTGGTTCCTAAAGAAAATTTCTTTGTAGTTTCTTAATAATTTTGACAACCTTTAAGGGAGTTTTGAAAATGGAGAAATAGTAGATTGACAGGTTTGATAAGGTTGATTTAATCAATGTTATTCTTCTCCCCCAAAGAGATGTAGTTTTTCTTCCAGGTACTCAAACATTTAGTCATTTTTTCCACCATAGGGGCCCAAAACTGGAGGGATTTGGGATTTCCTCCCAGTGACAATTCAAGATACTTCAAAGCCCAACATTCCTTTTCTTAACCAAGCCTTTGGGCACACCTTGCCAATTTCGTTCTCTGAAAGGTTCAACCCCACAACTGTAATAAGGTCTATTATATAGATGCCCCTAGTGCTCTTATATAGACTTCTTGTAATCTTATTTAAAATAACAACTAGAGTCTCCTTGAGCGCTGGAAGACCCCAATCCTAATTACTTATACTAATATTAATTAAAATAGAAACTTAAGTTAAAAGTTGACTAGAGACAAACTTAGAGACTAAAATTCAACTTTACTTAATAACTAAATAATAAATAAACCTTTAAAATCTTAATGTAGTCATAGATGAACAAGGACTTGACCCATGGATTGGGAGCTCACATTTATTCTCTTCTGGGGAGGCTCATAAAGATTCTAATTGGAGGGCTATAGGGCCATCCGATAGGCATATAAGGGGAATAAGTCCCATTGACCCAATGGAGGATCATGGGGATAATGAAGCTAAATTAGCTCTGCATCATTCTCTCCGGGTGGAGAAGAGTCCAACCTCTAACACGGAGATCTTACATCGAATTTTCTCATACCGGCAATCTCTTTGTTTGATGCTCAACACTTAATTCTTAGTGGCATGTTGATGCAATCCATAAATGATTTAGTGAATAAATGAGTTTAAGAAGGGAAATCAGAGAGCTAATTCAAGCTATCAAATTAGCAAGAACACCCACAATCAATCCTTAAGAGAAAGGGAGAGAAAAAGCCACAAACGTTGGCTGAAATTTCATTCAATAATTCTCCAAAATTTGTTGTTACAACTAAAGCAAGTCCTTAAATAAGACAATAAAATGTTGCCCTAGCAAAGATATGATCACAACCACTAATTTGGATCTAATCTAACAGTTAAAATCTGTCCCTAACATGCCTATTTAAAAAGTCACATGACTTATTATATAAAACTTAAAATGGCATACATAAGAAAAATATTAAGTTCAAGACATAAAACAACAGCTAAAAGAAACCAAGATTGATCATATAAGATAACTTATGGACGTTTAGGTTTCCTTTTAGGGTTCATCTTTGGATGCCCAAGTATTCCTAAAAAGTCCTCTTCAACATGCTTTGCATCAGTCTGTCCAAGTGGGGGAGAACTCTCCCTTGAGTTAGCATCATTCTCTCTTGAACAATTTCCATGGTATGGGATCAAGTGACGTACATTGAAGACATCGGAGGTTTTAAGATGACTAGGAACTTTCAACATTCTCTCTAACACTTTGCAAAGACCGATTTTCCTCGCACTCAACTTGTTGGTACCTATCTCGAGTTAAAACAACCCACATAGCTTAAAAAATTACACGTCTCTTGCCCTGTCTACTCGTTTATTGTACTTCCTATTGCTTTCTTCAATTTGTTTTTGGTCAGTTTCATGAATGTGCATTATGTGTTCTGCCATTTTTTCAGCTTTATAGCTCACACGACCCTTTGATGGCAAATGAAACAGTTCTAAAACACTGTTAGGATTTTGCCCATAGACAATCTTGAATGGACTCATCTTTGTTGTCATGTTCCTTGACTGGTTGTAAGCGAATTTTGCATGAGAGAGAACCTAATCCCATTGCTTAGGATTGTTACCCATTGAGCTTCAAATCAGATTTCCAAGACATCTATTGGTAACTTCGGTCTACCCATCGGATTACGGATGATAGACAGTACTAAAGTTCAATTCAGATCCCAATAACTTACATAAAATCCTCCAAAAATGGCTTATACACTTTTTGTCCCGATCAAAAGTAATGGATTTTGGCACATCATGCAAACGAACAATCTCTTTAAAGTATAATTTAGTTATGTGAGAAGCATTCATAATCTTCTGACATGGTATAAAATGTGCCATTTTGGAAAATCTATTCACAATAACTATAATAGAATCCATATCCCTTTGTGTTTGAGGCAACCCTAGAACGAAATCCATGCTAACATCAATCCATGAACTAGTTAGAGTGGGCAATGGTGTATACAAACCATCATTGGTCGCTACTCACTTTGACACTTCGCAATTGTGACAACGATCAATAAGCCGATGAACATCCCTTGTAAGCATAGACAAAAAATAATTTGTTGCAACCAATGCATAGGTCTTATCTCTATCAAAGTGCCCTTCATTATGTTGCTGAAAAATGATCTTTTCTCTAAGAGAACAATTTATATAACACAATCTTTTTCCTTTAAAGGGAAAATTACAATTTTCCTATAATTTGAAAAAATTATAATTTTGCTCCTAACCCGAAATTCCAGATTTTTAATTCTTAAATTATTATTTATTTATTTGGAGTTGTTTCCTATCATATTTCATATCAATTGGTATCAGAGCCATATTTAAATCAACTGGTTCTATCTAGTTGAGGTCTTGGTTTCTTTCCGGAACTCTTCCGACTTCTTAATTGCTCTCGGGGTGTTTCTGGACTGATTTATACCATGGGAGTTAGCAACAATGAATTAATAGTTGATGTTAAGAAGCAAACTCAAGATTTAGAAGCTACCAAGGTGAAATTGAATTCTAGAATGTATGGTTATGAATATGAGTTAAGATCTATAAAAGAATGATTTATTGAGTCTTTTACAACAACCTTATTTAAGAATGTAAGTATTGGAAAATCACCAATATAGGCAGCGGGTTCATCCAATTCGACCCCTCCTCCACATTAGCATATTGAGGGTCTAGCTCATGAGGTGTCTCACACGTTATAGCATGAGGTGATACCTGCCAGGCATGAACAAAATCATAGAGTTGTGACTCAATCAGATGTTGTCCATCACGAGGTTGAGAAATATGTTAGACTGGATGTTCCAAATTTCAGTGGTGAAACAGAATGTAAATGTGTTCCTAGATTGGAGGCATTGCATGAAGGCTTTCTTCAAATGGCATGATGTGCCTGAAGGACGTAAGCTACAATTTGCAGAAGCCAAACTGACGTGAATAACTAGAATATGATGGGCTAGTTATAAGAAGAGTTTTTCTAAATCTACTTGGGTGAGATGAAAAGAGCTATGAAGAAAGATTTGAGCCTCAGGATTTCAAACAAAGAGTTCAAATCCAGTTGAATCAGCTTGGGCAAAGATCTTTATTTGTGGAAGATTACACCAATCAATTCCAACAATTAACTGCATGGGTAGGAATCAGATAGAATGATAAGATCCTAGTGGCCATGTATTGACAGGGTCTACATCCTTAGATATCATAAGGTTGATGTTATAACTATTATCCTTGTTTGGATGATGTTATTCGAAAGGCATATCAGATTGAGGATAACATGAAGAATCATTACTTGAAGAAGACCTTTATTGAGACTGCTTTTAAAGGCGTAGTGATGAGTAGCAACTCTTTTAGCAGGTAGCCCAACAGACCTCAATCCCAGATTGTGACATCATCATCTCCTAGACCTAGTCGATAGTTTTCTCCTTCTAGATCATGAGGTACTGAAGGTTTTATATCCAGTCCTTGATTAAACCAGTGTCACTTATACAAGGGCTATGGTTATCTAAAAGTCTAATGTCCAAATCGATTTGTGGGCCTTTCCAATAAACAAGAACCTGAGTTGGAAGAGGAAATGTATATCCCACATGATTCCATGATCCTTGAAGCTAAGAAAGATCTTGAGAATGCAGGTGATGAGTCTAATGAGGACAAATCTGTTTATGTATTCCACCCTCTTCTTTCTACCCATGTTGAAAAAGAAGAAGATTGACATCGTAGCAATATTTTTCAAACACGAGTTTGCTGTAATGGCCAAGTCTGTTCTATGGTCATTGATGGTGGTATCTACATGAATGTGGTGTCAGAAGATGCTATGAAGAAATTGTATTTGAAAGCCGAGTTGCGTCCCAATCCTTACAAGGTTGCTTGGGTAAATATTACTAGCCTGAAGGTTCAAGAGAGGTGCTTAGTTCCATATTCCATTGGTGGTTTTAGTGACAAAGTGCAATGTGACATTTGTCCTCTTAAGGTGTGTCACATCCTTCTTGGAAGACCATGACTATTCGAAAAGAGGGCGCAACATTGTGGTTACAATAACACGTATACATTCAAGCACAATAATAAAGTAATGAAGATGATTCCAAGCAAATATTTTACTCCCTTCAAATTTAAGAAAACGGTTGGCTCATTCCTATTGCAACGTGTATCCTATGGTGGTGAAGGAATCCTTAGTCCTCCTTCTAAACTCAAGGGGGTTGAGTTTTATAAAAGGGAGGGATTGATACAGCATGCATCACATGGTTGGACAAAAGTTACCCTTTATGGAGGCCCAAGTCCAGGTCTAAGAATTCCTAGACACGTTGCACATAAGGGGGTACATGTTTTTGTGTAACAAGGCCTTTTGAGCCATTTTTTTAGTGGGCTAATTTTGTAATAAGATCTTTTGTGTCAAGGGTAGTTTATGCTTTCTTTTATACATGAGTTTTATGTGATAAGGCTAAAATCCAAGGGCGATGTGGGGAATTTTGTGTGTTGGTTTACAATTCATTATTTTGTCATTTAGTGAGGCTCCAAACTCAACAAAAGGGGGCTCACACAAGCTATATGACCTGCCTATTGAACTCTTCATGCTTCTTAGGACTCATCCTATAATGGGTTTTATTATACAAGCTGGCTTCAGGCACCAAATCAATATGGTGCTAATATCCCTCATGGGAGGGAGCCTAGAAGGCAAATTTTGTGGCATAACATCAGCAAATTCCTCTAAAATAGGCTAGACAACAGGAGGGGAATTAGTCCCAAGTGTCTTCTTTACCCACAAAGACATACACTACATGCTTTTTTCCCAATTCCTTCTCAAAATTTGGCCATTGACAACAAATTAACACCCTTTCCTTGCCTAGGTTTAGGTGTAACTTCATCTTTTGATGGGTCCAAAATTATTTTCTTTTCATCTTTATAGAAAGTATGCGTTTTTCCAACCATCATCAATTACTTTATCAAACTGCCGAGGCCTACCAAAATAGGATATGACATGCATCTTTAGCAATTGCATCACACCACACCTTATCAAAGTACCCACTTCCAATAGATAAGTCAACTAAGCATTGTTTTGTAACACTTACCTTGCTGCCTTCTATAAACAAAGTAAGTTTGTAGGGTTGAGGATGCGTTTCAACCTTCAAATTCAGCTTGGTGACTGCCTGTTGAGAAATGATATTTTCATAGCTTCCATTGTCAATGATTAGCTTACAAACATGCCCAAAAATAGTGCAAGTGGTTTAGAACACGTTGTATCAGAGCTAACAATCTTTAGCATCCTTGTATCGCCATGTTATAAGAACCTTTCGCATCACAAGACACGGCCCATCATC
>JAOXJP010020174.1:0-17334 GCA_025762735.1 Platanus orientalis | reverse complement strand
TACAAACCCCTCAGGTCCAAGGACTAGTTTGTAAATATGAATAACACTTAACCGGACAGTGATGTTTTTACCAAGTGTGTTCGTAATAGATCTCTTTAATGCATTTATATAATTCACCCATATTCAATCTCAAATTCTCACTTTAGTGACTGAGATTACATCACTCTATCATATGACAGCTTTACATGTAGCAACCCTAGAAGTGATGTGTCCAGCATCACCCATAGTTGTAAAGTTTTAAGTCTACAAGAACTAGATTATCAGATCCCCCCACACATTCCAATGTGTCTGACATCCTACTGTGTTACCTGAGGACCACCTATCTCATCTAATGAGATTAAATAATTATCCATATTAAGAAACAAATACATATGATGATAAAATTAATAGTTATTATTGAATAAATAAATAATTTAATATACTTATATTTTATGTGAATGGCTTTGTCAAGACATATATTTCCAACATGCCACTGGTTCGATTTGCTTCGAGGCTTCATCATCGAGTTCGACCGCCGTAGGTTTCTTAGTGATAATATCTCAAAGTTCTTTCTCGACTTCGAACACTTGGTCCTATTGAGATCTAAACTAGACAGGCAAGGTAAGTATCATATTGCGGATATTACGGTCAACCATCCTTTCAGGGCAACCACCAAAGTGAATCACGGTTGTATTTATAGTGTCACTTAATGGATCATTTATGACTGATTTTGAAGGTGTAAAGGAGTTTATAAATAGTCCTTCATCGCCAAAGTCATCAAAGTCGTCCTCGCTAGAAGGCATATCTGCCATGTCTGCCCAAGAAAGGAGCTCCTGCTACTGAGCTTTTCTCCCTTTCTATTGGATAGCCGGTAATGTCTCTTGTGGTCTTTCTTGGTTAGCTTTCTTAGCCTTTTTATGCTTCTGACCAATGAGCACATGCACTATTTATGGCTCTTGGTTGTCATTAACATTGAGGATGGGGTAACAACCCCTTTCCAACTTCTTGTGTTTTTTCTTGATCAATTCCTCCTCTGATGATGCCTCGACCTGGCTGATAGGTTAATACTGGTTGGGCTTCCTTTGGCCTTCATTTGATGTGGGTGCCTCCTACTATGACCCTAACCTTTGGTCCAAATTTGAGATTTGGTTCTCTTGTCGTGCCATGGCTTGCTGTCTAAGCCATATCCTTTTTTGGGTTCTAGTCATCGATGGAAGCTTAGGTTATACCCATACTTGTATACTAGCATGCTTTGGATGTGAGGTTTTTGGGTTAGTGAGGTTAACGTCAGTCATCTATCATGGTCCACTCGAGGTGGCTTAATTATCCTCGAGTGTTAGAGTTCTTCATGCGGTGGCTCTTTTCCCATCCAAGGTTTATTTACATAATGTCCCCTCTTTTTCGCCCATTAGTTGGGCCGCTAGTCCTTGTCCCGTGGGGTCTTAGTCCCCATTGTCTGTTGAGGGATCTTTCTTTTCTTCTTGGTGGATTCCATTGGTTGGAAGTCTTGTTGTTCCTTATTTGGAACCGCTACCATAAGTTAGGCCATTATCTGGCCACATCTCTCGCAAAGACAAAAGTCATCTTCATCGATTTCAATCTTTCCACCATTCCCGTTGAACTCGGGCTCCCATGCCATCGCCTTGGGGAAGTCAAGCTTGGCTCCTTTTTTGAAAATTCTTGGGATTTCTTCTAACATCGAGGACCTTGATGATAGGTCTCGAGCAGCTGAGTGTTTTCTTGTGGAGGCAACAACATTTATAAGTATTATATCTTTATATGCTTTAACATTCGACTCTTTATGTTTTGAAGCCCAATTTATAATGATTATATCGACGTCTGCCAACTTTGGAAAGGGCTTTGTATCGACCTCCATGACCTCAATTTTGTCAAGAAATCGAAACAAATTTTTGTTGATTCTTTCTTAGATGACATTACGAGACACTACACATTTGTTTGTCGAGTGAGTAAAGGAATTATGTCATTTACAATAATTCCTTCCACGGTACTCTTCGTAGGTTGGGACCTTATGTTTCGCTACCAGCTTGATTTGCTTGGCCTCGAGCAACAAATCTAATATTTGATTTTCCTTATTTAAGTAAAAGGAATAATTTTGTATGGTTGTGGTTGACCTATTCGACTCTTGGGCTTGTGTGTCTTTCCTGCCCAAACCGCCACATGTAAAAGGTCTATTTCCTATAAACTTTGTCAAGTCAACTTCATAGTTTGGGTCTTGGTAGTAAGTCCCATACGACGCATTACGTCATTGATTCTTTGCTCTCAAAATGTTCTCATATCGAGTAATTCTTTCTAACAACTTAAACAAGTCAAAGAAGGTCATTCCTTCAAACTTCTTTCTTAACTAGAAGTTGAGACCATCCTGAGTGAGTTTCACAAACTCGACTTCAAGCAGACGGCTAAGGCACCTGGTTAGGCCCATTTGAATCACATGATAAATTGTTTAGTTGTCTCATTTGGCTGTTGTTTTAACCTGGCTAGATCGACCATTGATACTCCTAGGTTTGCTCAAATGAAGTGAGATTGAAATTTGTCTTCCATTTCTTCCCAACTTTGGATCAAGTTAGGTGGAAAATTTATATGCCAAGTAAAGGCTTGTCTTGTTAATGAGTTAGGGAATACCCTAAGTTTGTAATAACCTTGGTTCAAGAATTCTCTACACTAGGCGGTGAAGCGACTAATGTGTTTCATACCCATCTTGTTATCTTCACCTAAAAAGGTGACAAAATTGGGTATCTTGTACCCTTAAGTGAGTCATAGGCCTTATTGATTTGCTCAGAATATGGTTATCTATAGGCAGGCCGTGTAGTCTGCCTTAGGCCAAGCCCATATAATTCCTCGAGGACACCAATAACCTATTCCCAAGCATTTCTGGGCATACACTTGTGGTGGTGGGCCATATGGTCGCCCTTAGGCTTGATAAGCCCCTTGGAATGATAGAGGCTGGATATTGGGTCCTGTGCTTGCACCACCATACTCATTGGTATTTAGGAAGGGGTTACCCTAGTAATTTGGTGGGTCTTGCCTCCTATTGGGCGGAGGATTAGACCCCGCATACTAGTGTCCGTTGGCATGTCCAGGAAAAGGATGACCCCAATTTGGAGGGGCTTACCTTCTGTTGGGAGGAAGGACCTGGCCCCGCATGCATGTATCCCTTCGTGTTTTGGCCACAGTGATAGGTTCAATACCCTTGATGCGTATTTTGGTCAAAATAACCATTCCTACCATTATGTTGGTCTGGTCCCTTGTTTTGGGGCATCCATGGTTCATATTGAAGTACATCATTCAGCTTGAATGTAGGATTCTCATGAACTTCGAGCCTCTTGAGCCTTACTGGTACACTCGGCCTGGCAGGATAATCCATCCAGCCTTGAGTTTTTTGTGTTGATCCCCTTGTTTGTGCCCTAATTGGCTCATTGTGAGGTGGTCCAGGGACATCTTTGGTCCTTGGTTCTGTCGGGTATCCGAGGGTCATGTCATCCCCCCTCGAGCCTATTTGAGGTCTTAGGGATATCTGCTTCATCAATCACCCCTTTACTTCTAGTATCAGGGTTCTGATTGGACCATATATTCTCCACAATAGGTTGGAACACCTTGAGTAGGACCTCAGCCAGAACATCTGGCATCATTTGGAACCCTTTTTCAATTCTCTTGATGAGATCATCGAGTTTTCCCTCGAGATTCTAGGACAATCCGTTCGTCTTATTTCCACTCGAGTTAGTAGGTTGTCTATCCTTCTTGGGTGGTATCTTGAAATGCTCCCACTATGGTTGTCAATCTGTTGGTCCTCAACAATAATTTTCCAATATCGGGTCAAAACCGTAAGGATTTTAGGTTCGGATTATCAAAAGGGAAAGGTTTGGTAATGCCTCTAGACCGATGACTTTTTATAACAGAACAACACCACCCAATTTATTATAAAAGATAAATTTCATTACTTGAAATAGAATACAATTTGAATCATAAATGTACCTTTAGACATATTAGGCTGCCATTCTTCTCTTGAGATCAAGGGAGAACTTCGTTAAATCTGACTCTAAGATACAATCGACTCGCTTGATACAGGACTTCAAGTAACCACAAGTTTAACCTAAGCTAACCCTACCATTACTGCTATTGCTAGTCTATGATAAAATTAATAAACGACTTTGATGTGTTTGATGATGCCCCTTGCTTCCATCGTCTTCTCAATTTATAGAGGTCCTTTAATGGCGCCCTCGTTCCTTCCCACATTCGTTCATAACCATTTTTTAGTTTGAATTATGGGTCCTCCACTTGTTGACTAGGTCACCCATTATCTTTATGTGGGACAGTTATCAACTGTTGTTGTGCCTTTCCCTCTTCACCTTCCGTTTGACTTGTCACACTCAGTAACCACCCATAAATCATTATTGAATTCCACGTGTCAGTAATCGACTGGTGGATTTCAAATTAGGGCTTAACAAGATTATGTAGGAGAGAACACACTTTTAATCTCCCCTCTGTAAAGGAAAGCATGTTACGAGTTCCTACCATATCTACAAGTAAAGTGCATTGGTTGTTGGTTACATGACCCGTCATATTATTTAGTCCAAGATATAAACTTAGATTATTAAAGCTCTACTTTCGCCAATTCATCAATTTTTCATTTTTCAATTGTTTTTTTTTTTTTTGGTAAATAATTGGTTTGTTCATTTAATGCTATGTCTAACTTTTTTTGTAAATAGGTTATGCATTACACAATATATTGGAGCAAAAGTAGAGGTATAAGATTACAATGGACTTCTATAAGGACGAGTTATTAAGGCCGTCTTCTAAATTTTAATGTTCTTTCTCTACTATTATAATTTCTTCTTCAATCTTTCACTTATTTCTTTATTTATTTTCACTCATGTTTATTGTATATTCTCTTGTTTTCTTTTTTATGTTTCATTTTCATTCTAGTTGTCATTTACCTATGTTCACACAGGTCATTTGCTAGTAGTTACTTATGTGAGAAAATTCAAAAAGTGAGGATTTTTGGTTCTTGGAAATGAGACAACTTAAAAATGATTTTCTGGAGAAAAATATTGTCAAGAATCACAGAAAAACCAGCTTTTCATGGCAACCAGACAAGGCCGAATGGTCCAAAATCAATGTATACTAGGAAGATCAAGTTTTCTGTATTGGAATGTAAACAAATAGCTGCTAACCTTTCAAACTGTTTCTTACAGTTTGGGTTTGGGGTTTAAAACGTTTAAAAAAGTGTTAAGATTAAAAAGTAGGTGTTCAAAAAGAGACCCCAAATTCAAAAACCCATCATTTGTCAATCAATGCCACGCTTATGGAGGTTTGTGTCAACACAAACAATCATTCTCCTCTCTAAAGTAGCCGACTTAGAATCCATGATTTAGCTAGGGTTGCACTCAAAACTATATTGAAAGGTTTTGCCTAGGGCTGTAAACAGAGCGAATTTGAATGGATATAGGCGCATCCGCATTCGTTTCGTTTAAAAAACAAGTACATCTGAATTTGCATCCAATATTCGACGGATGTTTGAAAATAAAATTCACATTCGATTCTGTTGAATATTGGATGTGAATCTAGATATTCGGCTTGACACTCAAAAAAAAACACACACACACACACCTCCCGTTACCGATCGAAACCTTGTTGGAGGGAAACCCATTTGAAAAAAAATGGAAAAACAAAAGCAAAAACACTGATCAAGTCACTGACGGTCAAAAAAGAGGAAAACCTTTTCAAGAAACGAAAATCGAAAAGGAAGAGGAAGACATACCTGTTATTGACATCTGGCACATCATGAACTTGCCAGAGACGGTCCTAGCCAGCCTCTCCCTATTTGTTCTCAGTTCTTCCTTAATTCCTCTCCCTTCTCCCTCCTTACTTGCCTTCTCCCTTTTTACTTGCCTTTGCCTAAAATTTTATTTATTTGTACTGCCAAGCTTTTGGGAAATGTGAGGGTTTGTTTGTTTTTTTAATTTTTAATTTATTTGTACAGCCAAACGTTAAGGAAGTGTGATGTCTTTTTTTTTTTTTTTTTCTTTTTATACGAGTTTTATAGATATACATAATATAATATCATGTGTATCCAGTTGTATTATAATAATATGTATAAAGATATCTATGACATTAATTTAACATATATATGTATATATATATATATATAATAAAGGTCTTTTTTTTTCTTTTTATACGAGTTTTATGGATGTACATAATATAATATCATGCGTATCCAGTTGTATTATAATAATATGTATAAAGATATTATAACATTAATTTAACATATATATATATATATATATATATAAACAAACGAATAGGATGTATATATAATACATTCATATTCGGTTCATTTATAATTGAATATTTTTTAATAATGAATGGAAGGGATGTAGGTGCATCCATAGTTGCTTTTAATCGAATCGAATGTGAATCGAATTTAGATGCTTAAGCGGATAATTGACAGTCCTAGGTCACTTTTGCCGCTGTCACAAACATAGAGACCCTCAACCAGGTCCAATAAAACAAAAGACAAAGGCAGGAGGAGAGGAAGCATTAATAAAATTAATTAAAGTCCCCTTTTTTTTTGTTTATTAAAAAATAAATGAAAACGTCGAAAAGTCCCCGGAAAGAGATTTTTGAAGTACTTCCGTAAATTGCCCGAAGCTCTCGAGCGTCGTCGTCGTCGACCGATTTCAGATAAAATCTGCGCGTTCTCTCTCTCTTTCTATCTAGTTGGTTTTTAAGGTGGCGTGTTTGTTGTCTCCCAGGGAAGATTGAAGATTGAAGATTGAAGATTGTTTGATCATCAGCTACGCTACGCCACGCCTAGGTCTCAGTCAACCCGAGGTGGATGAATAAATAAAAAAGAGATGGATCCAGAGCAGACTTTCATTCGGGTTCAAGAACGGTTATCGCGGATGCTCACTCCAAGAATCCGTTCTGCTCTTGAGCATGTTTTTCTCGTTATGGCCCTCGCTTTGTTCAGTTTGTTGATCGTTATGCACGCTAATTATGTCCAACAGGTGGTAGCCCAAAACTCTTATTTCTACTTTACTCTCTTCTTGTCACTTTTCTTTGCAACTTTAAATATGTCTTCTGTAAAGGGCGTTTTAGTGGTAATTTATGATGAATTTCGATTAGTTTGTTGATTACCATTTTGTTATTGTGTTGAATCTTGTCAGCCAATTGGGTTGTGGAATGACTTATCTTAATGTTGTTGTGATATCTGCTTTGCAAAGTAAGACTTCACTAACCTCACAACAACCAGATTGATAGATATTATAAATAGTTACAATCAACATAAAAGGGCTCACTTAAAATCTAATTTTTGCCTTAACTTAGAATTGTTATAGAATTAAACAGATACTCTTGTGAATAAAATTAGTTTTTTTTTTTTTTTTTTTTAAATTTTGTATTTTATGAATTACATAACTTTATTAAATGTGTGTTTGGCTTTGAATCAATTATGATAATATATAATGAGTAAAATCATCTCCCTTTGACCCAATAAGCTGAAAAGAAATATGATTCCAGGACTCATATGAAGAAAAATTATCTATTGTCAAAAAAAAAAGAAAGGGGGATATCTTGTGATTATACCATATATGTATGCATACATGGATTGTGTCATATACAAATTGACAATGGTACACAAAAATTTATTGATTTAAAAATAGAATATTTGTCACATAGAAAAATTATCGTACCAGCCTGTGAAGTGTCTGAATCCAAACGTGCCTTACATGGATATGTCTGTCTAGAAGAGTTCATGAAATGGGCATGATCTCATGTTGTGATAAAGTTACCGCTTGCTCCCAAGGCTTGATGCACATAACTATTAATATAAAATAAAGAAAAAGACGGGTGCAAATAGGGAACAATAGTCTTTGCAAGATTTGGTACCATCCATACTCTGAATGCAACTCAAGTTCGAAGATTTGTGATATGGATATGAAAGATTAAACGATTTAAGGTGACTTTTTCATACTTAATGTTTCTTTCATGTATTTGATGCTTCTTTCTTTGAATCTTGTTGACATCTGTTGAATTACCTGTCACTTTTCCAGTGATAACTTTTGGCCCCCTGATGAAGTTCTCATGATATTTTGCATGTGAAGCCTGGCTGTTCAAGTGAGCTCTCTGGAGTGGAAACAGCACAAGCCCAACTTGTACAAATCAAGGTATGGAATCTGCTTGTTGCTGTCTGATCTTTGGCCTTTGTTTCTTTTGTATGACATCGTTCTTCAGTTCCATCTTTGATTACTTACTATTCTCCAGATGAACTGATCTTATCACACTTTTTCCGAAAGTTGATGTGTATTAGATTGCATTAAGCTGTGTATTCAGCTGTATAACATTTCGGATTTTCACCTTCCCGTATTTTATTATTAACTTTGTACAACAATTACACTTCTGCATAAGATTAATCTTAGTATGTAGGCTTATCATTGCCATATAGAAGCAGTACACCTGGAGTTGCTGAAGAACATTGGTATTCCTAATCAAATACTAATCCCAAGTAACCTAAATAACTTTAAAACAAGTCTAGAAACTTAAAGTAAAAAAATTCAAATCCTAGTCCACTATGAACTTGTAATTAATAAGAATTGTTAACTAATTAAAATCTGAATTTAGTCCCAGAAGAGCAAGGACTCAATTCAAGAGAATGAGAACCGGTATCTGTCTTCTTTTGGAGGGGCATGTGGAGATTCCAATCGTAGGGCTGTGGGCTCACTGGATAAACCTTTATAGGAGAATTGATCCAATTAGAATCCCTAGAGGATTGTGGGAGACTTGGACATAGGTTCAGCCCTTGCGTCAAAGAGTGTTGTATTTTCATTGATTGCAGCTTTATTAATCAAATGCTGATAATTTTGCATTTTATTTGGATGGTCAGGTTCATGTTTGTTGTGCAGAATTTCATTTTTTTCTCCATCTACACAGTTGTGGTTAGGTTTTGCATGCAACTTATATCCTAAGGAGAGAGCTATGACAATCTGTTATCTGGAATTATATTATTTATTTATTTATTCCTAGTACTTTGAGTTTTGTTCAAATGATTGCCATGCAAAATTGTCTGACTTTAAGTCTCAATGCAGATAACCAGTATTGGGCTGTGGTCACAGAATGCAGCTGAATCTAATGTGATGGATATTTCCAAACAGGGAACTTCAACAGAGAATTTAAATATTCCAAATGTAGATGGAGATGGACTGATGTTTTTGGATGGAAAATTTTGGTCAAATTGGATTGGTTTGGGGACCAGGAGGAGCAATTTGGTTTTAAAATCCCGGAAGTCTGATATTGATTTTCTTGAGCCTCAAGTAAAAAGCTCAACTGATAGTACCAGCTCCAAGCTAGTTGTTGATGAAGTGGAAATTAAGGAGCCACGTATTGGTTTCCCTATATCCTCAAGAGAATCATCAAAAGCAACTTTTATTCACTTCTGCAAAAAATGGCTGAGGCGTTGCTCTTTCTTCTGGGAGCATGCAAAGCAATTCTTAGGGAGTTTGTGCCATTTGTGGGTGAGAACTTTTGAAAATTGCACTTTCCCATGCCAACTTAACTCATATTATTGAGTAAATTTATCATTCTGGTGTTTAGAATCTGTATTGGCGATTGATTATGTAATTGTAACAAATGTTATAAAACAATTTTTGAGCCAAAATAAAATCTCCACACTAGAAAGAAGGATTCTTCTTTAATATGAAATATGGACAACCTTTAGAAATAAGAACAACTAAATTGCTTGAAGAAAATGTCAAATATCGAAATGACTCATCCACACCATGGATGTACATCTTCTGGCTAAAGAATGTGAATTGGTAGGGAAATTTTTTCGAGGAAGATATCCCTCTTTATGATCATTAGTCCAAAACAAATTTCCTCGTAACATATGAAGATCAAGGTGGGGCAGGATGAAAGCTCTGATACCTAAATTTGTGTAGGACAGCCTAGGGGCTGCTTGATCTTGCAGTTGTGGGACCAAAATAACAATGGAAGTGCTGCTTTATTGAAGGACAGACTTAGGCAATTAAGAACTGTCTTTAAGAACACCCAAATCACCTCAATTTTAGAAGAGAATTAGGGCAAGGAGAAAGGAATCAAACCAGAATATTTCAGAAATAATAGACAAGAAAAAGAGGATAGGATATAGTAGAGGAAAGTGCTGATTTATATTCTGGAAATTCTGGTCAGATTGGTAAATTACCAAAATACCCCGCATATGCGTCAGGAAAGTCTGGAATTTTACAGGTGGTTAAAGGAGCCCATAATGGATATTCATGCAAATTTTCAAATAAAACTGATGAGTTTAAGTGTATGAAATCATTAAAAGAACAGTGATGAGGACATGGGAGCTAGGTGGGGCCCACAATTGGCCTTGGTCGGGGCCACGCATGGAGAGGAGCATGGAACAAGAAATGGAAGACTTTATGGAGGCTTTAGTAGAGTTTAGGAGAGTTTTATAGAGGTTTTTTATTGTTTAGTAGGGTTTAGGACGTATTTGGTATTTAGTTTTTTTATATGGGATGTAGTTGGAAAAGGGCCAAATAAGCCTATTTTAGGCCTTAGCCGACTATGGGGAGAGGGAGTGACGTTTTAGAAGTTTCTTTTATTTATTTTCATGCTTTCTATTTTGTATTCAAGGGGGATTAGCCCTAAATTTGGTTTATAAAATAAAGAGGGGGGGACCTATGGTCGACACCCCACACTTGAAACAAAATTTTGAAAAGTGAAATTGTTCTACTTCTCCTCCCACGGGTGAAGTTCTCTTTCTCTTGCATGTTAAAGCTAGAGACCTTGGTTGGTGATTTCCAAGGGTGAAGGATTGGTGATTTTCCTTCAAGGTATCCCCCTATTATCTCATCTTCTTCTTCCTTTCATCTTATTATTCTTTCTCCTTTTTACTGGTTTTTCTCCATTAAAGTTTGCTGCCTATACCCAGTACATCATCCCTTCCTCCTTCCATCTTCATCACCTGACACCATTAGCACCCTCTACATCAATCAAACCCACCAATAGATCACCACTTTAATCCTTTTGATATCAATCCATAAATCCCTACATCACCCCATTGTTTCCTTCATCTAAGCCTTAAACCCACACTATAACCGCTCTACATCTAAATCACTGTATTCACTTTGAAATTCCATCACAACCACAATCATCTTGCTGCCCAGAAATTCCTGCAACCCATCTCTTTGATCTTTTTTCCTATTTCTAACTTGAAAATCATCCTATACCATGTGGCCCATTATAAAACTCTTTCCTTGGTGTTGCACATATCCAAAACCCAAAATCGATAATCCCTATACCTGCGGCCAGGTTTCTTCACTTGGTTTTGATGTTTTCTTACAGAAAACCCAAACCTTCACACCTGGCTTACCATATACCTGCCACTTTTGGACCATAAAATACATTGGAAGAAATTTTTTGCCTGTAGTTCGAAGAAATCATCATCCAATATGTGAGTACATGCTGCTGTGTGGTATTTGTGCCTACATGGTGTTTGAACAAATGCCTATGTGTTTGCTGGACTGAGATTTAGATGTTTTGCTTACTGCTGATTGATGGAATTCTATTGAATTAAGGACTGATTACTTGACCACTTGCTGATGAGTATGTCTTCTCAGCCTTATTTGTTTTAAAGGTTTGAGTGATACCTTTGGGTTTCTTTTGGCGTGCTGCATTAATTTTGGTATCAGAGCCAGGTTCTAACTAGTCTCTATTCAATTGGGGTCCTTGGAAATATATTCAGCCAGATTTATTGCAAATAAATGAACTCTATTATTCTCACTCTAGTGACAGCAGAGTACCCTGCTCTGATTTCTGAAAGTACCAAGGAAGGAGTTCTGTAGATCATCTCTTGTGGCAGAAGCTGCTTATAATGGTCTGGGTGTTTGACTAATTTTATTGAAGAAAACTTCATAGGAGAAGACTGCAACAATCATATCTGATCCATTGATTAAGCCAAGGGAAAATCTTACCAAACTGTATAGGTGTATTTGCATAGGGCTGACCTGAATTCTTATACACTTAGGGACTTTTGAGTTTGTTTTCAGGTGTTTGCTGCATGCATATATGTCAGTGGGAATTGATTTCCCATTGAAGACTCTTATTGGTATTTTAATACAGCCTGTGAAAAGTTGGGTTAAGTCTCCGGAAAACTATCTTGATTGGGTTAATACTATTAGTTTCACATCAGAACTGGTGCCTGATAGATTATTGAATGGTGTTCTAATGACCTGTCATGGTTCTACTGCTGGAAGTAGCTTGAGTTAAGTGCTACTTTAAAGTCTTTGTGTATTGTTGGGTTTTCAAACAAGGAAGGTATGGCTCTGTGAGATTTTTGGACTTATGATTAGATCATTTTGCTATGTTTTAATCTCCTTGTTTCTGCCCCAGTAGCCTTTAACATTCCAATAGATCAGTCCACCTACTGTTTGAGTATTGTTCTGAACCAGGTTCGACACATGCACAGGCCTACTACTTTACTGTTATCTTAGCCCTATATCAGTGTCTCCACAGTTCCTTGTGTTGCCCCTTGTGCCATTCCAATTAACTCATAAACCCAAAGTAGACCCTTGCTGATACAGTTCTTGTGCTCTGAATATTATAATCTCATTCATGTGTTGATTATATCCTGGAAGACCATGTTGGGAATTGGGACACTTCACCTTGCTAAACTTCATCATTCAAGTTGTATTGTTACTATACAGAGGTTAACCTAAAGACTTTTCTGCTGATTGAATATTACACTGGAATACTTGTTCCTTGCTGCCCAAGTTTCACAAAGAGTGAAGTATTGTAGTCCTTGCTGCTATTCAGATTTATAAGGATCAAGTGAATGACTTAATACTTAAGAGCTGGCTGAAGTGGAATATAGGCTGGAGTTTGATGGGTATGCAAGTTTTTCCCTAACACATGAAGTCCTTGTAAAAATACCCCAACCTGTTTGATTAAATGCCAAGGTGAGCTTAGAGTTGGTATTGATTGCGGATTGCTCATGAAGTTTTGACAGAGGATCTATCCAAAGTGGGAATTCTTTGAGTTAGAATTCAACCAGGTTCAACTACTCATTAGTTTGCTGATGTGAAGGATTATGGGATTTACAGTTAAGTACCCTTTTATTTTCCCTCATGGAAAGTGTATTGTGGTTATACTTAGTGACCAATATGAGGGTAATTACATTTCATATGACATGGCAGAGAGACTTTCGATGCATCCTAAGGCGGAAAGATTTTGCTTTCATAAAGAACATTTTATTAGTCAATTTGAGAGTGAGAAATACAGTGATAGTGCAGAGTGTTTTTTGCGTGAAGGAATTTTCAACGGTTATCAAGTGATCCTAGGAAAGAAGTGGTTAGATGAGAGGAATGTTACATTCAACCAGGTATCTAATACTCTTTGGATTTGTGATTGCGGGGTATATTATCAAATTTCAGTTAGACATGTTGACGTGAGACCACTTATTTCATATCAGTCAGATCAGAGTGAGCACGATGATGCTATAAGAAGGGAAAATAAACTGTCTTCCTTACTTGACTCAATTGAGGAACAATTTCAGGGGATCTAAGACATACTTGAAAGGCTTCTCCAGCTTTCTCCCTAACAGAAGAGTGCAAAGATGGAGGATTTCGAGTATGAGGTTAGAGTACTTACAGAGGAAGACAGTAGTGTGGAAGAGACCTAGATGGTTAGTGATGAGCAGTTCGATGAGCTATTAGAGTCTGGTGATGAGGGTCTCTTTGCTGCCCCGGTTTGTGATCCACTATCAGATGAGGCCCTAGTTCTTGTTCAAACCAAGATTCAACCTGTTTTACCAGTGGTACATGATCCTAACTCAATGATGTTCTTCGGGACTGCTACTCCAATCTAGATTTAGCAGGATGAGTAGTATGAGGTTTATCCATTATCGGTTGCTTCTCATGAGCTAGTTACTTATTCTAAGGTCTTTTTCATATCAGACATCTGCAAGAGGACCGGTTTGCACCATAACCTGATCGTGGGTGGATTTAGTATTTGGCTATGTGGATCGAGATTCCTGACGTTGTTATTCATTTTCCTTTATAAAACTCGAGGTCGAGTTTTTTCGAACAAGGGTGGTTTGATGAGGACATGGGAGTTAGGTGGGGCCCACACTTAGCTTTGGTGGGGTCTGCATATGGAGAGGAACATGGAAGCAAGCATGGAACAAGAAATGGAAGACTTTATGGAGGTTTTAGTAGAGTGTAAGAGAGTTTTTTTACAAATAAGTAGAGTTTAGGGCATATTTGGTATTTAGTTTTTTATATGGGATGTAGTTGGAAAAAGGGCCAAATAAGCCTATTTTACGCCTTAGCCGACTATGGGGAGAGGGAGTGACGTTTTAGAAGTTTCTTTTATTTATTTTCCTGCTTTCTATTTTGTATTCAAGGGGATTTAGCCCTCCTAAATTTGGTTTATAAAATAAAGAGGGGGGACCTATGGTTGACACCCCAACACTTGAAACAAATTTTTGAAAAGCAAAATTGTTCTACTTCTCCTTCCACAGGAGAAGTTCTCTCTCTCTTGCATGCCAAAGCTAAGGACCTTGGCTGGTGATTTCCAAGGGTGAAGGATTGGTGATTTTCCTTCAAGGTATCTCCCTATCATCTCATCTTCTTCTTCCTTTCATCTTCTTATCCTTTCTCCTTTTTACTGGTTTTTCTCCATTAAAGTTTGCTGCCTATACCCAGTACACCATCCCTTCCTCCTTCCGTCTTCATCACCCAACACCATTAGCACCCTCTACATCAATCGAACCCACCAATAGATCATCCCTTTAATCCTTTTAATATCAATCCGTAAATCCCTACATCACCCCATTGTTTCCTCCATCTAAGCCTTAAACCCACACTATACCACTCTACATCTAAATCACCATATTCACTTTGAAATTCCATCACAACCACAATCATCTTTCTGCCCAGAAATTCCTGCGACCCATCTCTTTGATCTTTTTTCCTATTTCTTACATGAAAATATCCTATACCATGTGGCCCATTATAAAACTCTTTCCTTGGTGTTGCACATATCCAAAACCCAAAATCCATAACCCCTATACCTGCGGCCAGGTTTCTTCACTTGGTTTTGATGTTTTCTTACAGAAAACCCAAACCTTCACATCTGGCTGACCATATACCTGCCACTTTTGAACCATAAAATACATTGGAAGTAATTTTTTGCCTGTAGTTTGAAGAAATCATCATCCAATATGTGAGTACATGTTGCTGTGTGGTATTTGTGCCTACATGGTGTTTGAACAAATGCCCATGTGTTTGCTGGACTGAGATTTACATTTGTTGCTTACTGCTGATTGTTGGAATCATATTGAATTAAGAGCTGATTACTCTACCGCTTGCTGATGAGTATGTCTTCTCAGCCTTATTTGTTTTAAAGGTTCGAGTGATACTTTTGGGTTTCTTTTGGCATGCTGCATCAAACAGTCTGCAGTTGTAATTCTAACAGAATAATCTAGAAAGAACTAGGGTTTCTTAGCAGGAAATCAGCAGAATAGCAAAAGGATTAAAAGGGGTTTGGGGGATTAGATGAACAGTAAGTAGATGAGAAAAACCCTAAAAAAACGCATTAAAAAGACCTATTTTGAAGGGGGTGAATTTAACTGAAAATATCCAAAATACCTGCAGCTTTATGATGAAGATGCCAGCTTGCTAAGTTGGTCAAGTTGTGGGCGTCGTACTACAGACCTGGGTTCAAAACCCGTCTTCACCTACTTACCTATCAAAAGAAAAAAAAGATTAACAAATTCTTGAATTCTAGCAGCCTTTATCTTCAAATCTGATGGGTGTAACCCAGCTGTATGGGATTGTGATGATGCTCCAGAAGACGGAGATCGGAGGAGGAAAGAAGGAGAAGACCAACAACACCAACTGATTGGGAGGGAGCAGGGAAGAACTAGAGGCTACAACCCTTAGGGTTTCACATGGCTACAACCATGAGAAGAGAGGGAAAAACCCTTTTTTTTATTTATTAATCCATGTCTAATTCTATACATAACGCTTGACCCATATATAAAGACTTTAAAACTTAAAATTTAGAAAGAACAAAATTAGAAAGTCCTAAACTCTATAGGAGACTTGCAGTCTAAGACTTGTTAAAACCTAAAACTACTAAAACCCACTCCTAAGAGGGGCTGTCGACCAGCCCTTAATTCCCTAATCTACCCTTAGCTTTTAAAGCTTTATTACAAGTATATCCCCAAGTAAATAAAACCTAAACTACCCATGGAATTAGCAGCCTCATCACAATTATATCCTAGCCCTTAAAACCCCCGAAACAACCCACACATGGGGCATGTCTTGAATCTTGCTCTCTTGTGGAGAGGTATGTAAAGCAACCTCTTAATGTTGTCCGCATCACAAGGTAGCAAAAGTAAACGAGGATATAGGAAGAGGATGAAAATGAGGAAAGCTTTGGGAGTAGATGTAGTCTATAGAGCCGCTGAATTTGAATGGATGGATTGACAAAGAAAATATTGAATGCATAAAATTTCATTACTGGAAACAGAAAGGTAGTAGAGATTATTGAAGGGTTTGATGGATATAACTGTGGCTGTTAACAGAGGCCTTAAGGTGGGTTTGTAACAACCTGCTTGAAGCAAAATCTGGGACTGAAGTTAAGACAAACAGGGATTATAAATGTGCTCCAGTTGGGTTTTCAAGAGAATCAAGCTGATAAAAAAGAAAGAGGGCTGCATCAGGGTTCCTTAAAGATAAAATCTAGTTCAGTGAAATTGTTAAATTGGGACTGTGAAGAGAGATTTTAGCACAAGGATAAGTTTATGACAGCCACAGGTTGTTAACTTGAGAGGGTGTTGGAATCACTAACCCAGAGACAACAGGGAGGTGATTGAAGGTCTGCTACAGAATTTACTTGGACTGTGTATGGGTTGAAAACCAGGATTGATATGGGATGGGGAAGTTTCCAAGGAAATCGGGAAGGAAAAATCGAAAGGATGATTTGCAGGTTTGGAATTCAAGAAACACTTTTAGATATGGGATTGATGTAATTTTCTGGTTCTTTAGAAAATAGTAAATAGAAAAGAAGAGAAGAAAGAAAGATAGCAAAGAAGATAAAATAGAAGATGCTAGTGAGAAATCATCAACTCTGATGCAGCAGCTTTATAATATATGGAGAAAACCTACCCCCTTTGGAAGCCCAAGTCCAAGATTTATCAAAGAAAGAAGAAATGGGGCAGATGTCCTTGGTAGGGAGTATTTTAGGGGGTTTTATTTACTTTTTTTCAACATGTAATAAGGCTTTTACAGCCACAGATCAGGGAGTCAGTGTTAGCAATGTTTAGGGGGTACA
>JAOXJP010020163.1:0-17334 GCA_025762735.1 Platanus orientalis | reverse complement strand
CCCCCCCCCCCCCCCCCGATACCCTCACGTCTTGACTGTATTGGGAGTATCAGACTGCATATGGTTTGGCACTGTCGATGCATCATAAATTAGGGGAATTTTTGTTTTGTCATGGTATCATATAGGTTAGCCTAAAAACCAATATGCTTTTGTCTAAAAGAAGTGTATTGTTACTTTGAACCTCGACTCCCTGAATAATAATCAACCTAGGGTATCTGCTAATACATCTTTCAATGCCAGTCAATATAGTGATTACCAAATTATATTTTTTATGTAACCCTTCTTCTTTCTATTTTGCTAATTTCATATCCCTATGCACTTGCTGAGAAACCTTCACAAACTCCCTCCTATACACTTTATATTTCAGGCCAAAAGCTCCTTAGGTGTTGTGATTTTCCAAATGATAACTTAAGTAATACTTCATTAAAAATCTTACTGCTATTTGGACACAACTATATTTTATTCATCTGGATGACTTCGTCCTCTCTCAGATGATATGAAGAAGTTTCTTTTTGTTCTTTGGTAGGACGGCTGGTACCTGTGCTGGTAAATGAAGTCTACCATAAATGTAGGATGCCAATTAGAGAATTAGATGATGCGGACTACTTATTTCATGTCCTCATTTTGAGCATTTGGCAAGAATGAAATTCATTTGTCTTGGTGAGCCTAAACTGAACTAGCTGGAAGGGAAATGATGAAGCAGCAATGTTATGCGTGTTTGTTTCGATTCTTTGGTCATGGATGTGAGGCACCTTCATTTTGTTCCGGGTGCCCATGGTTTCGGTGGGTTGGATCGCTTCTCTCTAGGATTTTCTTTGGTTTGATTTCAATCCTTTTATGGCTCTAATCTTCAAATACTTCCATCTACAGGACATTCTTCTGGATGCAAGAGGGACAGTGTAGCCTTTCCTGTGCAGGCCCATCTTGTTTGGTTAGTCTACTGTGGATTTGATAGGGGCTTTGGCTTAGGTTCGAGATTCTTGCAGCTCATCAGTTGCAGATAGATGGTTCTCTTATTGAGGCTGGTTTCCAGTGGATTTATTCAACTAGACTGCGTTGATACCTCTCTTAGTATTGACGTAGAAGGGTTGACAGATGTTAAGTTGTCAGATTCTGAATTAATGGCGTTGAAATATCTTGACAGAGAAGATCTTCGCAAGAAAGGCAAGAGTCGGTAGAATTTGGCATAATTGACACAATTTTTGCTATTTATGAAAAGTTTCAAAATTGCACGAAATTTGGCAATCTGAAAGGAAACAACGAGATCTTCAAGATTCATCAAGGACTTTTCGTTTATAAGCCAAATTCCATCATTTAGGCCTCGAAAAGGGTGTTTTTACTATTTATAGTAAAAATCTATTTTATGCATTTTTTTTTTTTGTTATTGGCTACCCTAATTTCGTTGTTAGCACAAAATAGTACTTATATGGCATTATAGTTCGAAGGAAAGCATCTCAGAATTAATAATATTTTCAGAAGATTTCTTCTTCTTCTTTATCCGTTGTGTCACCACCACTAAACAAGAGAAGCGGATCCAAAAGATGCAGGATCAACTAGACATTGTGACGGAAGCCCTCCAAGGAAAAACCCCTTCCACAGTTGAGGCCCTAGTGCAAAGGACCGACCATCCCTTCTCCTCGATGATCATGTCCTATCCTTTCCCCAAAAGGTTTGGAATCCCTTAAATAAAGCCCTTCGACAGAAGTCGATACCCATTCGACCACCTTGAAACATACAAGATCTTGATGCTCCTACATGACTATTCGGATGGGGTCATGTGTAGGGCTTTCCCGGCCACCGTAAAGGGCTCAGTGCAAAATGATTTAATAATCTTCAACCGAATAACATCAATTCATTTTTTGAGTTGAGCCAGTTGTTTGCCAGTCACTTCATAGGAGAGAGATAGTATCGTAGACCAATAACTTATCTACTTAATGTTAAGTAATCAAAGGGAGAGTCACTGAGAGATTACATCTCTTGTTTCAACCAAAAGGTGATGCAGGTAGATGACGCCGAAGTGGTGCTCACAGCCTTCATGGGTGGGTTGTTTCCCACAAAGTTCCTATTCTCTCTCTCCAAATCCCCGCCGAGCAACATGGCCGAGCTGATGTTCCGAGTTTAGAAGCACATGAATGAAGAAGATGCGATGGCAATAAGGAGAGATCAGGGAAATGAATGTTAAGAACCGCCGAAGAGAAAAATGGATGAATGACTAAAAGCTATTAAAGGCGAATCAAGAACGAGGGAAACTGTCGATCGAGAGGTGAGACCGAGGGAGGCAAACGCACCCATTCGGTGAACACAGGATTATACCACGTTCAATTCACCCCTCAAGCAAGTCATTATGTACATATGAAACGACCCATCCATAGTGGCCCGAGAAGCTCAAGACCCCTTCAAAGAAAAGATCCCAAAGGAAGTATTAGTATTGTCGGTTCCATCAAGACCACAGCCACAACACAGAAGATTGTGTCAACCTAAAGGAGCAAATAGAAGCACTCATCCAGTAGGGTAGGTTGAGGCGTTTCATAGCGGGCCACCCTCAGACCTTGCCAAGGAAAAAGAAGAGGCTACGACCCAGTAGAATCTTGAATCAGAACCACTACGAGAGATAAAGGTTATTACCAGAGGATCTACAGGAGGTGGTGAGTCAAACAGGCAATGAGGGCATCGCAAATGAAATTTTACTCAACAGACAAAGCCAAGAAGTATCCCCAAAACAGTCAACAGGATATCATGTTCACAGAAGAAGATTCCCACATAGTGTAGCACCCTTATGACGACGCCCTAGTAGTTACATTGGTCATGGCTAACCACCGAACCAGAAGGGTACTCATAGACAACGGTAGTTCAGCAAATAACCTATACTTGTTTGCCTTTGAGTAGATAGGAATCAGAAAAGACAAGCTCTGATTGACAACAGCACCTTTGGTAGGGTTCACCGGGGACAAATTGTATCCATCGGGAGTCATCACGCTCCCCGTGACAGCTAGGATCAGCCCTCGTCAAGTAACTAAGGCGGTCGATTTCTTGGTCGTTGATTGTCCATCCGCATACAATGTTATCATCGGTTGGCCAACATTAAACAAAATGAAAGCCATCACCTCGAAATACCACCTGTTGATGCATTTTCCAACCGAGGAATGAGTTTGAGAGGTTGGAGGCAACCAAACAACAGCTTGTGAGTGGTACAGAGCGTCCTTAAAGGGAAAAGAATCTGAGGCCCTTGTCATTGATGATTTAGAGGACAGAGAAGACCCCCTATCGAACCAAACTGGGCTAGTAGAGGATCTAGAAGAGTTGAGCATTGACCCAGAGAGGATAGAACGAGTTTTTCGAGTTGGGCAACAGCTCCTGGAGCAGTTAAAGCTTTGCCTGCAGAAACTCCTCACTACACATAGAGACGTATTTGCATGGACACACACAAATATGCCAGGAATTGATCCGAGGGTGATTACACACAGGCTGAGTATTGACCCCTCAGTGAAACCAGTCAAACAAAAGAAGCAAACATTTGTCGTTGATAGGAACCAAGCCATTGCAGAGGAGGTGAATAAGCTGTTAAGGGCTGGATTCATACAAGAAGTCATATATCCTGGCTGGGTCGCTAATGTGGTATTGGTGAAAAAAGGTAGCAGCAAGTGGAGGATGTGTCTATATTTCCTGGATCTCAATAAGGCCTACCCTAAAGAAAGCTTTCCACTCCCGAGAATAGATGCACTAGTTGATTCTACTTCTAAATATGCCTTGCTCAGTTTCATGGATGCATTTTTCGATTACAACGAAATAAGGATGGAAAAGGGAGACCCGGAGAAGACGTCATTCATAACCGTCTGGGGTACATATTGCTACAAGGTTATACTGTTCGGGTTGAAGAATGCGGGGACCACTTATCAAAAACTGGTGAACCAAGTGTTTAAGGCACAGATTAGAAGAAATGTGGAAGTTTACGTGGATGACATGTTGGTAAAGAGTATGGAGGCCGAGAAACACATAAATGACCTATGAGAAACTCTATATACACTCAAAAAGTTCCAAATGAGGCTTAGTCCTGCCAAATGCACCTTTGGGGTGTCATCAAGAAAGTTCCTCAACTTCATGGATCTCTCATAGGGGCATTAAGGCCAATCCAGAGAAAGTTTGAGCTATATTGGATATGAAGCCAGCACAGACTACAAAGAAAGTATAGTGACTAGTGGGGAGGGTGGCTGCCCTTAATCGATTCATCTCAAGGTCCACAAACAAATGCTTCCCTTTCTTTTGCCTTTTAAAGAAAGGATTTGAGTGAATCGAAGAGGCCAATCGATTATTCAGGGAGCTGAAGGAACACCTGGCATGTCTACCAAGTCTTGGTTGGACAACACAGGGAGAGAATTTGTATTTTTATTTAGCGGTATCAAGGGTAGCGGTAAGCTCGGTTCGAGTTCGAGACAAACACAATCAAATTATGGTATACTATGTCAGTAGAGCCCTTAATGGAGCGGACCTAAGATATCCACATTTGGAGAAGTTGGCATATACGCTCATAACCATGGTGAGAAGGCTCAGACCCTATTTCCAGGCTCATCCTGTAATAGTGCTGACCGACCAACCTCTGAGAGCAGTGTTACAAAAGCCCGAGGTATTAGGAAGAATGATCAAGTGGGCTATGGAGTTGGGTGAATTTGACATTAGCTACTGACCGAGGACTGCTATAAAATGGCAAGTGCTCCCATATTTTTTAGTGTAATTAACACATGTAGAGTCATAAGAAAGGAGTTCCCTAAAGTTAGAGTGGACCTTACACATGGACAGATCA
This sequence comes from Platanus orientalis, assembly GCA_025762735.1. Classification (NCBI taxonomy): domain Eukaryota; kingdom Viridiplantae; phylum Streptophyta; class Magnoliopsida; order Proteales; family Platanaceae; genus Platanus; species Platanus orientalis. The sequence goes on along the minus strand of JAOXJP010020163.1, from coordinate 12,536 downwards.
TTTACTACCTCAGCCAGTGGGGCTGGGCTGCTATTGGCTACTCCCGATAAGGTCGAGATTGAATATGCCATCCACCTTAGATTTAATGCAATGAACAACGAAGCAGAATATGAAGCCTGATCGTAGGTTTGAGCACCACCAAGGAGGCAGGGGCTGAGCGCATTGCAGTCTATACTGATTCTAAACTGGTCAAAGGATAGGTGACTGGCGAGTCAGAGGCCAAAGAAGATTGAATGAAAAAGTATTTAGCCCGAGTGAAGGGGCTCGTGTCTCAATTTAAAGACGTCAAGATCCAGCACATCTCCAGAAGTTAGAACAAACATATAGACCGATTAGCACGACTAGTATCTGACGACAAGTGATAAGGAACCAATTACCTGTAAGCCGCCCTATCAAACCTAGTGCAGAGAATGAGCCGAGCATCTATGTATGCATGAACGAGCTCAAAGACGATCGGAGGGCCCCAATCATGAAGTTTCTCAAAATAAGAGACCTACCACCTAACTGAGGTGAGGCTAGAAAAGTCAAGCTCTAGGACAGTCAGTATACCTTGATAGATGACACCCTCTACAAACGAAGCTTTACCATACCATACTTGAGATGTCTATCGTCAGCCGAAGCTGATTACGCCATGAGGGAGGTCCATGAAGGTATATGCGGAAACCACTCAAACAGTCGGTCGTTAGTCCATAAGCTTGCCAGAGCAGGGTACTATTGGTCAACCATGCAATCCGACTAGGCAAACCTCATTCGAAGGTGCAACAGTTGCCAAAGGTTCACCAACATTCCTAGACAACTTGTAGAAGAGCTCACATGCCCATCACAGGGCCATGGCCCTTTACCTAATGGGGAATAGATATTGTGAGTCCCCTCCTCCTGGTGAAGAAATAAAGGAAATTCCTTATTGTGGTTGTCTATTATTTTACCAAGTGGGTAAAGGTTGAGGCGCTAGCAACAATCACAGAAAGCAACATACACAGCTTAGTTTGGAAGTCTATAATATGCCGATTCGGAATACCATAGGTAATAATCACTAACAATGGGAAATAGTTCGACAATAGGCACTTTCGTGAATTTTTCTTTCATTTGGGAATTAAAAACCACTTTTCCTCCTCAGCACATCCTCAAGCAAACGGTCAAGTGGAGGTGACCAAAAGATCTATTCTAAAGATAATCAAGATCAGGCTAAAAGCATTGAAGGGGCAATGAGCTGACGAGCTACCGGGGGTCCAGTGGGCCTACAGAACCACCCCAAGGAGCCCCACAGGGGAGACACCTTTCTCTTTGGCCTTCGACAGTAAAGCAGTTATTCCCGTGGAAATTGGGGTGGCGAGTCTAAGGACCCAAAAACCATAGATCGAGCAAGTAGAGAGAGCTACGATTGAACCTAAACTTGTTAGAAGAGAAAAGAGATGAAGCCTCCCTCTGAGTGGCAGCATACCAGCAAAGGATGATGAAATATCACAATGCCAAGGTCCGACCGAGAGGTTTCAACAATGGACACCTTGTCCTCCGAAAGGTAAGCATAGTAACCCAAACTTCAAATGATGGCAAGTTGGGACCCAACTAGGAGGGGGCCTACCGAGTAACCAAGTCAGCCCGGAATAGCACCTATTACCTAGAAACCATGGAAGGGAAGCTCATACATCAACCATGGAACATTGAACATTTGAAAAGGTATTACCAATAGATGTGTAATTTTAATTCCGAAATAATAAATTTGTCTATTATCATGTTTGATGCAGCATTCTACAATTAAAATCCTGGGCGGTGTCGGAAGAATAGACTAAGTCCAGTAAAACGACCCTCGGTCTACAACAACGTTCTATAATTAAGGTCCGGAGTGGTGTCGAAAGAATGGACTGAGTCTAGTAAAATGACCATCGGTCTACAACAACGTTCTACAATTAAGGTCCCGAGCAATGTCGGAAGAATGGACTAAGTCCAATAAAACGACCATCGGTCTACAATAACGTTCTACAATTAAGGTCCTGTGCGGTGTCGAAAGAATGAACTAAGTCCAGTAAAACGACCCTCGACTCTACAACAATGTTCTATAATTAAGGTTCCGAGCAGTGTCAGAAGAATGGATTGAGTCCAGTAAAAGGACCATCAGTCTACAACAATGTTCTACAATTAAGGTCCCGAGCGATGTCAGAAGAATGGACTAAGTCCAGTAAAAAGACCCTCGGTCTACAACAACGTTCTACAACTAAATCCCTGAGCGGTGTCAGAAGAATGGACTAAGTCCAGTAAAATGACCCTCGGTCTACAACAACATTCTACAATTGAGGTCCCGAGCGGTGTCAGAAGAATGGACTAAATCTAGTAAAACGACTCTCAATCTACAACAACATTCTACAATTAAGGTCCTGAGTGGTATCGAAAGAATGGACTAAGTCTAATAAAATGACCATTAGTCTACAACAACGTTCTATAACTAAAGCCCCAAGCGATGTCGGAAAAATGAACTAAGTCCAGTAAAATGACCCTCGGTCTTCAAAGACATTCTACAGTCAAACGACCCTCGGTTTATGAAAACGTCCTACAATTAAAATTCTAAGTGGTGATGCGTAAGATAACTATCGCATGGCAAAAACCCTAGTAAGTCCGAATACGAGTCTACGGTCATCCAAGCCAAATCCAACACTACCAGGCAACTCACAACAATAAACTTGAACCACTTAAACAAGAGGAATCTACCAAATAAGAGGATCTATTGATTAAAAGTGATATACATAAGGATGAGAAAGAAAGGACCCTCGGTCCAAATACAAAAAAAAAAAAAAAAAAAGTCTTGTCTTTAGGAGGTTGCGTCGTCCTTTTCCAATTCCCCCTCAGTCCCCTTGGCTGATTTGGGCCCAATGGAGTCAGATTCAACATTAGCCCTAAACATTGAAAGATCAAGGTCTGGATGCACCCTCAAAATTCGATGGCAGAGGGTCTCGAAACCATTGATAAAATACTCTGTGGTCACATCATTGAAAGCCTCGAATTGCAGATAGGCGGCGACTGCATCCCCAACAACTTTCTCCTTCTCCGCCTCCCAACCGGACTTCATTTCATCCAGGGATGTCTGCAACACAACGGCCCCAGCTTTCTCCCCTTCAAGCTAGTCTCGGACCTCTTCCAAAGTAGCCTCGCTACCCTTCAGTTTATTCTCAGTCTCAGCAAGTCTCCTCTCTAGTGTCGACCAATTAGAATCGGCCTTAGACAACTTCCTCCGGAGCTCGCCAATATAAGCGTTCGTGGCGAGCTGACGACTCAAAGAGAATAGCCACCTTTGTCAGCACCTACAAACAGAGGGAGAAACGCTCAATAATAGATAATAAATGGTGAAAAATGATAAAAATTACCAAATTGATGGTCAATGGGAAACACTCACCTTCCCAAGGTTGAAGAAGGTGCTCTTTGCTAGAGCGCTTGTATTGTTGTACCTAAAGCTCTCCATGTCACTGTCGGAGAGCACCGAGTGTAGGTGAGCGACTGCTAGGTCTTCATCAGCCAGCAGAGAAGAATGAACTTTCTCCTTCCCCTTAAAGGAAGCTCCCTCTGTAGTGTGAGAAGGGAGGTCGTCAACGCACTCATCAAATGTGGGTGCGGTGTCTAATGCGGCCTCAAGATCGATGATGGAGGGAAGCAAAGTGGCTGGAGGGACAACCGTAGATGGCACAATGTTCGGTCTATCCTTTTCAGTCAAGCGACTATGGGAGAATTTAGGTCGCTTGTGTTAGCTGCCGGTAGCAATTTTCGTGGCAACCCTCGCCAAGGAAGCCTTTAACAGTTTAGCAGACATATCTATAAAAAGAAAGAAACGTAAAAAAATGAAAAATGAAAAATGAAATGAAATGAATGAATGGATGAGCAGAATGGTGGACGACCTGGCTAACCGACAAGCAAGGAAAACAACCCAGAGGAAGAAAGTTTGGGGCCAAACAAGAAAGAAGAAGTGATTCATGGTTTACTAATAGAGAGTAATCCCGAACTGGATGTGCAAAGGCACGCTCCAACCTGGCAAGTTCAGCCTAGGACAATGGACACTTGGCTAAGACTACAAAAATAATTAAGGTTAGACCGACCAAATGAAAAATGAGCAAGGAAAACTAAGGCAATCGAGAGTTACCTGTTCTACACAGCTCTCCCCATATCTTGGGGACTGTGTGGACTCAATCAATAGGTGACTCCTACGGGAAAGACTCCCATCCATCCCTGGATACAAAGAAATTTTTTTTTCTAACCTCTGTTAGAAGTTGGAAGACCCATGATTAACATTCGATCGAGGGTCCGAGCGGTAAAGTACCACCACACCGAATGCATCTCCACCACCCTGTAGCAGTAGAGAAATTCAGAAATAGTCAAATAGTCTTGAACGTTATTGCATGCAGGACTAAACATCATGCATGTGATCAGAATCCTCCACCCGTTAGGCATGATTTGCCCCGAGGCAAGACAAAGGTAAGTGAGAAGTTGACGAACGAATAGAGGGATTGGGAAGTGTAGATTGGCTGATTGGCTTCTAGAGTTTGCTCAAAGATTGAAACCTTGTTCGGGAGGCAAGAAGAGGCCCACTCATTAGAAGTGGGAACCCTTAGATTGACTAACTTTGGGATTTGGAAGAGGTGACGCAAAACCCTAAGTTGGGACTTTGACACAGTTGAAGAGATGCGTTTCGCAGCGTGCGAGACATCAACAAAACAAGAACACCTGATAGGCTTCGAGGGTTAAGCCGAGTCAGGAGAATCTTCTCTGACCAGATTCTCATTAAGAGTCATGACAAACTCAGAGGAATCAGATGAAATATCCATACGACCGAGAGCGAATATAATGCCGACTAAAGGACCTAGTATTTCTAAAACCTGGTTCTAAACACGACTCAATAAGGGAGACTCGAACCTCAAAACATTCAAGTCAGGCAAACGCGAATGAGTGAGAAGGAAAGGGAATGAGATGTTGCAGGAATATGCCTCGCTGAAGAAACGGTGATATTAAAGTAAAACGAAGAAAGAAGAAGGGAGAACTGTAGGAAAGAAAATGGTAAGACAAAGAATACCTCCCAATAGATGTCCCGGCTAACAAATTCTTGAGCATTACACAAACACGAATAGGGCAAGCAACATGAACACAGCTCTAGAAAAATGCTTAGAAACAAATGGAAGGCTCAAAATGGGTGAAGGCCTCCTCTTATAAGGTCCTCAGCTAATCCCTGACCATCGGATCGTCTCATTTGCCTCGAGTCGTCAGATGAATGCGTGATTCGAGGAAAAACGATCTTGTCACCATCAATGGTGCGGTGCTCAAAAAAGGTGGATTTGAAGAGCCGACGAACCAATCGTCTCGGATAACCCTTCAAATTCCCAATGCCCACTCAAGTCAGCAGACCAGGGAATGGGGGGGCAGGTGATGATGAGGAATTTGGACCCGAATGGACCGAGTCGATTGACTAGGCAAACCATTTTTGGTCCAACCAACCTACCAATTTGTCGGGTGACCCACCCCCGGTTCAAACCGACGACTAAGCAAACCGAACACCTAATCAATGACAGGATAATATGAGCATCATGCCAACCGTTTTGGGAGTGCTATGTTTGGTAGTCACACGTCTACGAGCCATCTGGTATACTGAGGAATAGTAATAAGCAACCAACAAAAGTGGGTGACCTATGCACGATCATCCATAATTACTAAGCTGATCGAGCAGCATGTCGACCGAGCTGATTGACTAATATAATGAAAGTTGATTAAACAATAGGCTGACCTACCGAGTGACAAGTGCTGACCGTCAACAAGATAAAAAGGAGATCACGATGTAGAGCGATGTAGAGGAACGACCAATCCGACACTGACACGTGTGCCACTCACCCATGTTCTTCTAACTTGAGGGATATTCTTGGCAGGGACCACGCGTAACCGCCAGGAGAACCCCTGTATGAAGGGAGGAACCCCTGAGAAGAAGGTATGCACAAGTAACCCAAATTGGGGAATACGAGAAATTTCTAACCTCCGATCACTGACTTGATCTTGTATCTTCTGAATACGCTTCTCTTGTCTCGGAGGGCTTCTATCACAACTTCTAGTTGATCTTGTATCTTCTGAATACGCTTCTCTTGTTCGGCGGTTGCTCCTCCACCCATGTCACTCGTTTACTGAGGCGCGGAGGCCCCAAGGTCGTGGCTATCTCCTTGCCTATCTCTTCCATGCCCTTGCTCACTTTCTGGTCCAAGGTGTGAGGCCTCCTGAGTCTCTTCGTCATTGGAATGTTGATGCTCCATCCACTTCATAAGCCTATGACTCAGTTGTTGGTTTTGCTGTGTCATTCATTCTATATTGCAGTTGAGGTCTTGTATCTGTTGTTCCAAGCTAACGATTCTAGCCACCTCAGCTTCCCCCCTGCCTTAATCATTTGTGGATGAGGCATTCTTGCGGGCTTCCATTGTTCTAGACCGAGTTTCAACCATATAACCTTTGTCTTGCCAAAATCGCTTCGCTGATTCCCACATACGGCGCCAACTGATGGTGTTGTTTCCCGACCCACCAAGATGGTCTTCTGGTCACCCTCGATCTAAAATCTTACGCACAGTTCCCACCTACACCAAGACAGTGAATGGCGTCGGTGTGGCGTTGGCTTACACCCCTTTGACGCTCAAGTCAGTGATCAGAGGTCAGAAAATCCTCATATTCCCTTACTTTGGATAATTGTGCATACCTTCTTCTCCGGGGTTCTATTCTTAATATAGGAGTTCTCATGGCTATTCCACGTGATTCGTCAGGAATATTCCTCAAGTTAGTTAGAAGAATGTGGTTGAGTGACACATGTGTCCACCTCGGATTAGTAGTTCCTCTGTCTCACTCTGCATCATGATTGCCTTTTTATCCTGTTGGAGGTCGACAACTGTCTCTTGGTGAGTTGTCTGATTAGCTTAATAGTTGCGGATGATCATGCATGGGTCGCCTACTTTGCTAGGTTGCTTATTACTATTCCTTGGTCTATCGGATGGCGTGCATATGTGCGACTATCACCCTTAGCACTCTTCACTAAACGGTTGATCGAGCGCTTGTACTACTCTGTTATTGACTAGGTGGTCAGTCGATCAGGCGCTTGTACTACTCTATTATTGACTAGGTGGTCGGTCGATCGGCTGCTTGTATGACTCTTATTGATTGAGCAGTTGGGAGGTCGGTCACTTATACTACTATGTTATTGATTGAGCGCTCGGTATGTGTAACCATAGGTTTGAACTGGGGGTGGGTCACCCGACAAATTGTTAGGGTAATTGGTTGGACCAGGGTGGCTCGCTCGATCAATTGGCTCAGTCAGCTCGAGTCCAAATTCCTCATCATCTTTTCCCCTGCCATGTGATGATTTAGCATGTAGTATGATCGCCAATATGGAATGAAAGTCCTAACACCTGAATTGGACGGTTGTGCAGTCTCAAGCCAAAATGACAATCAAAGGCAAGGAAGATCTAGCATCCAGGTTTGTCAAAAGGTGAGAGGCACCTAGTATACGGCCTAGGCCAGGTCAGGAACGTATATGGTGTCTGATTTAGATAGGAGAGTGCAATGCACCAGGAGATGCACTTGCAATCGATAAAGAGAGAAAGAGATATTTCAAATGTAAGGGCTTGCGAATGACCTATTTTTCGAAACAAAAAATAGTGCAATCGCAAACCAACCTAGACTCATTTGTGCCCTTTCCATTTATGTGAAAATTCCCCAAATCTTATTGCCTTCCTATTTTTCTTACCTGGAAAAGCAAAGCCTTATACTGATTTGCACCTTGGACCTATCCCAACACTCTACAACTTGCTAGCCATTCCAAAAGGGTGAAAACCTTGGTCACCCCATCACCCTGCTACTAAAGAGGTTAGCTGACCCCGACCTTAACCAAGTTCCTTAGCTTGTGTGAATAACCAGGGAGCTAGCGAATGAGCTTCCCTCCCAGTTCAATTTATATAGACGTGGGTGGATGGGGAGGAGTTGGAAAAAAACAAATTAAAGGCTAAGTTGTTGAGAGTAAGAAGAGAGGAAGAAGAGAGTTCTTTGAGAAGAAAGGGAGAGGAAGAGGCTGTGACACCTAGCCTTGTTTTACGTGGTCTACCTTCTCCCTCACTCCTCTCTCTCTCACTCCTATTGTTCTCACTCATTCATCACATCCTTCCTTGACCATGACCTTGCTTCTGGTTATAGAGATCTTGGTTTTGGCCTCGAGATCTCTAGTCTTCACCTTGATTGTGACTATTGAGAACTCGGCTACGGCCTTGAGTTCTCCAGTCGTCACTCCTCTAGGGACATCATTATCTTACAAGAGATTGTGTTTGTCCTAAAGAGTTGAGGGGGCTCGATTCTTATTGTTGTGAAAACACACCATACATCTTAAGCGTATTATTTATTCGGGCACTAACAAAAACGTTATGTTGTCGAAATTTTGAAAAACTAATAAAGACACTGGGCTTTAAGTAATGGTAAAGGCTTATTCATCTCTATCGGAGAGTGCGACTTCGTAGAGAGACAGGTTTTACCCAAGCAAGATTATATCATGGAGTTAGCTTATAGCCACATCCCTTGCATAATATTGGGAGGCCTCAACTATCTTCAAGAAATGCAAAAACGGCACATTCTCATTCTGGGATGAATCGGTATTAAGACAAACAAAAAGAAAACTCAAAGTTTGAATTTATGTTTGATACTCGCAAATGAACAACTGTGGAATTCGTGAATGAACAAGTTTGGTCTCGCGAATGAAACAAGATGAATCTTACGAATGAATTGGTTTGGCCTTGCGAATGGAACTAGTTCAAGCTCGTAAATGAAACCAGTTGAAGCTTGTGAATGAAACCAATTGTAGCTCGCAAATGAACCAGTCTACTACTCACGAATGAACAATTTTGCACATGATTATTCAAGTACATTATGTGACTGTTCCTAATTGTATCTAAAGTTCCTCTTACTTGATTTACCATCTCAAAAATCAATAATTTGAAGATATGTCTACTCCCTCTATGGAACCAGGGATGTACCAGTACGAATCTACACAATTCAACGAAGAGAACTTCAAAAGATGGGCAGAGATAATGGAGTACACTTTGAAACAACTGAATATCCACTATGTGCTAATTGTTGTACCTCCACCAATTCCCTCTGAAGATGAAGCTACAGTGGATGAAATTAATGTTGCTCTTGAGGTAAACAAAAACTGAGAGGCAACCAATTACAAGTGCCACCATATGATTTTGGAGACACTTTCTGACAGCATATGATTTTAAAGACGCTTTTTGACAGCCTCTTCAATCAATTCGTTAAGAAGACTAAGACTATAAAAGAGCTGTGGAATTCTGTAGTCAATATCCACAAGGGTGAAGCTGCTGGGACTAAGAAGTTTTAAGTACAAAGCTACAGAGAATTTAAGATGGTAGTTAGCAAGTCAGTTCTGGAACAAGCTAAGGATTTCTAGAAGATTGTCGATGCAACCACTATTACAGTGATGTTTCTAGACCCTGTCTTAAACGTCAACAGGCTGATTTCCATACTGTCGTCATCATGGCAAGATTACAAGACAAAGCTTATGCATGAAACTGAGGACATGGAGCTTGACACTCTGATGCACCACCTTCGGGTGGAGGCGCTAGCAAGGAATAAAGGAAAGAAGATTGAGCCAACTAAGAAGGCTCACGTTGTTGAAAACAGGCCTAAGAGCCGACTCTCTCCAAGGAGAAAAGATTTCAAGAGGACTGACAAGGGCATGAAGAAGCCCTATGGAAAATACTATGAAGAAACAAGTACCAGTATGCACTGCTATGGCTGTGGGAAGACAGGTCATCTGGAAAGAGCATGCCGCCAGCATAAGCATGGCGATGATCAACACAACAAGAAGAAGAACAAAGGCAAGTGAAAAGTTCAAGATGATGAGCTTTTTGCTGTTGTGATTGAGGCCAACATGGTAGGAGAGGAGATTGATTGGTGGATCAACACCAGTGCCACTAGGCACATATGTGGGAACAGAGCTATATTCGATACCTACCATCTAGTGGGGGAAGGTATGAACCTGTTCATGGGGAACTCCACCTCCTGAGCTATTGGGAAGGGCGCTGTGAAGCTTCAATTTACCTCTAAGAACACCATCACTCTCAAGGAAGTCATGCATGTCCTAGACATCAGGAAGAATCTCATCCCTAGATCGTTGTTGAGTAAGCATAGTTTCAAGTTGGTGTTCGAGTCTAATAAGTTTGTACTCACTAAGAACAAAATGTTTGTACACAAAGGATTTGCCAAATCTAGAATATTCAAACTTAATGTTATGAATGAAATATCTTCTACTTCTGCTTACTTGATAGAGTTTTGTAAATTGTGGCATAGTAGATTATGTCATGTTCAATATAACAAGGTCAAGCACATGTCTAATCTGAGACTCATTATTAACAATCTCGTTAATACAAATAACAAGAAATATATTGTGCAGCAAATGCAAAGTCACACACACATCATTCAAAAGTATGCACAGATCACTAAACATGCTAGACCTAATTCACACCAACATCTGCGAGATGACGAGTACACTCTCTTGAGGAGGGAAAAGATACTTCATAACCTTTATCAATGATGCGTCAAAATACAGCTACTTATACCTACTGAGAACCAAAGATAAAGTGTTTGAGAAGTTTAAATTTTATAACACTGAAGTTAAAAATCTCCTTAAGCTGAAGATCAAAGTATTGAGATCTAACAGGGGAGGCGAGTACATGGACTCCGAATTTATTAAATTCTATGAAGATTGTGGGATCCACAGAGAAACATCAGCACCTTATACTCCGTAACAAAACGAGATTGCAAAGAGAAAGAATCGCACTTTGATCGAATTAGTCAACACCATGCTAATAAGCTTTAGTTCATGCTTGAACCTATGGAATAAGGCATTATTGACTGTCTGCCATAAACTGAATAGAGTTCCTCAAAAAAAAAAAAAACTAAAGACTACTCCATATGAGATATGGAAAGGAAGAAATCACAATTTGAGCTACTTCAGAATCTGGGAATATTTAGCTCAAGTGAAAATCTCACACGAGCATACCTCCAAAGTAGGACTGCGAGGAACTAATTGCGCTTTCATTAGATATTTCATGACAAGCAAGGCCTACAGATTTCTGAATCTGGAGACTCCTAGTCTATACACCATTGTTGAATCCACTAATGCTGAGTTCTTTAAGAATGTGTTTCCCTTCTAGAAAACCTCAAAAATAGTGGGAGTTAATTCACAAACTCTAAGAAAAGATATAGAACAACCAAGACAATTCCACCTCTATCACGAAGAAGTATTAAAAAGATAATAGAAAAGGACTTTGGTCCTAATTTCTCTATTTGTGTTGTTGAAGGAGACCCGCTTTCCTACAATGAAGCTATAAGGTCACATGATGCTATGTTCTGGAAGGAAGTTGTTAATGATAAAATGCATTCCATAATATCAAACAATACATGGGTTCTGGCGGATCTCCCTTAGGGGTTCAAGACAATTGGTTGTAAATGGATATTTAAGAAGAAGCTTAAACTTGACAACACAGTTGAGAAATATAAGACCTGTTTAGTGGCTAGAGTTCAAAGAAAAGAAAGACTTCGATTACTTTGACACCTATGTACCTGTTACGAGAATCTTGACTATCAAGCTGCTACTAGCTGTGGCTTCTATAAAGAACCTGATAATATTTCAGATGGATGTAAAGACTGTCTTCCTAAACGGTCAATTAGAGGAAGAAATCTACATGGATCAACCCAAAGGATTCATAATGTCTGGACAAGAAAAAAAGTGTGTAAATTAATAAGATCCGTATACGTACTGAAACAACCACTTATGCAATGGCACGACAAGTCTTTACGTAGACGACATGCTCATATTTGGAACTGATGAATATTGTGTCAATAACACAAAGAGGTTTTTGTCATCCGTATTTGACATGAATGACCTAAGAGTTGCTAAAATGATTATAGGAATCAAAATCATTTGAAATGATAAAAACATTATGATTTCACAATCCAACTACATTGAAAAGGTACTCAAGAAGTTCGATATGCTTGAGACCATTCCAGATTTACCCTAGTGAATCCCAACTTAAAGTTGATGAACAACATAGGGAGTCGACTATCACAATACAGATACAGTTATCGACTGCTTAATGTATGTCATGTACTGCATTCATCTTGATATCACCTTTGTAGTAGGGATGCTTAGTAGATATACTAATAACCTAAGGAGTATGCATTAAAATGAATTATATACGGTTCTACGGTATCTAAAAGAAACCATGAACTATAGAATTTGCTACGGCGAGGATCCCATTGTTGTTGAAGGACTTCGTGATGCTACTTAGAACTCTGATCCAAATGATTCAAAATCTATGACGACTTGGATTTTCACTTTAGCAAAAGGTGTGATCTCTTGAAAATCCGAAAGACAAACGTGTTTGACCCATTCTTTAATAGAGTCAGAGTTTATAGCCATGTCTTCAGGATGAGAAGGGGTAGAGTGTTTAAGAAATGTCATAGTAGAC